>BRDA01000398.1:18716-33102 GCA_036984385.1 Crenuchus spilurus | reverse complement strand
GGCCAGAGCATATAACAGTATCGGACATAGTCTGGGCCAGCTTTACCACCTCTATAATGCTACGCTTAGTTACTTCAGACTGCCGCAGACGAATGGTGTTGGCACCTACGTGTATAACTATCCTGGAATAAGTCTTATTCGTAATACTAAGGATGCCACTAATGTCCGAAGCCCTGGCACCCCTATAGATCTAACTAGTACTGCTGGGGCCTCTAAGGAGCTATCTATTTTCACGTGTCTGACAATGGAGTCTCCTATAACCAGAGTACTTTTAACAGGCTTCACAGCGGGTGTTTCACTGAGTGGGGCAAACCTGTTTGACACATGAATGGGTGGAGACCACCTGTTCCACCAGAGAGCTAACTAGCTGACACTTAGCACAAACACAGTCATTAGCATTACCATTAGCACTAATGGTGGACATGGGGTTTAAATTATACATGCCACACACTTCTGTACTGTACTATACTATACTGGGTTAAACTATACTATATTATACTGTAATATTCTATACTATATCATACAATACTGTACTGCTTATACTATACTATTTTATGTTATTCTGTTATATCCTGTACTGTACTGTTATACTATATTATACTATACTATATTATATTATTCTATACTATATTATTCTATTATACACTCTAATGTACTATGTTATTCTGTACTATACTATATTATCCTATGTTGTACTATATTATGTGATACTACACTGTATTATACTATACTGTTATATGCTGTACTGTTCTATACTGTACCATGCTATACTATATTATTTTAATGTTGATTCAATTTGAATAGTACTCGAGCTCTGAAAAAATCTGAGATTCTGATTACTGATTGTCATGAGCTATAAGTGACTTATCTTGATCTGATCAACATTAAAACAAACAAAAAAGGCTGAAATATCTTAATTTATGTGTAATACATATAAATATATGACTGCTGACTTTTAAAAATTAAATATGAAGATAAATTATTTTTTCCAGGATACCATTTGTACTATTCTGTATTATATGCTATACTATACTGCAGTACACTGTACTGTGCTGTATAATTGTATACCATGCTATTCTACACTATACTATACTATTCTATATTATATTACACCTCACTGTATGTTTTTAAGTTGTAATATAATAATGCTCCTGTTAATTGCATTAATCATTACAGTTTTCCAGTCTGTGTTATTGTGTTGTATTACGAATGCCAGTATCACAGTGATGATAACTAAATGATATATTGTGCTGCAGTAACACTCTGTATAGACAACATTAATCAGTCTAGGTTAGAAAAATGGAACCGCACATGGTTTATTTAAATGAATGAACTGTCCTGAAAATTGACATTGCTCTCTTGAGCTTATCAATGAACCTCCTCCCCCGTCTGAACAACACCACTATTGATCAGTCTGGCCCGGAACATAGCCGATATCGAAGGCCTGATCTGTTTTAATTCCTCGGCATTGTGGGACATCGCTATCCCTGATGAATTGTGTCTTTATTTTGTCTTTAAATGAACACTATCTGACAGAGACCGTCCACAAAGACTGAGGCCCAAATGTTACAGAGCGCAAGATTACCCGGCTGACCCTCGGATACTCAAAATCAATCGCTTCCAATAATACAACTGTTCAGCGTAGAAACTTAATCTTGATTCATAGTCACTGCATTGATTTCCAAAAAGGTCAATGTTCCTCACAGCTGACAGTTCCATGAATAGGGTAATCCTCATCTCAGCAAACGGGATGACTTTGGCTTCGTCCTTCATGCAAGATTTGACCAGGACACAGGAATAGCCTCATTCTGCACTTACATACATTCTTGACAGCTTTCTTGGCATTTTCTCAGTCAGCTTTATGAGGTAGTCACCTGGAATGGCTTTCAGTTAATAGCTGTGCCTCATCAAGAGTTAATGACTTGCATTTCTTGCCTCTTAATGTGTTTGAGACATCAGTTGTGTGTCTACTTTGAAGTAAAATCTAAAACATGTTTTGATTTGTTTAACACTTTTAACTTTACTACATGATTCTTTATGTGTTCCGTCATAGTCTGGATGACTTCAGTATTCATTTACTATGTAGGAAAAAGATTAAAACATTGAATGAGAAGGGGTGCCCAAACTTTTGACTGATACTGTATGTATGCATGTGAATAAATGGATAGACATAGTAGTAAACAAAATACAAACAAGAATGACTAAAAATAAGGAGAAAATAAATATAAATATATTGCAATAAAACTTGAGGTACACACACATGTTTGTTTCTATGAATTGTGGGGACATTACCAGACTTACTGAAAACCCTAACCTTAACCTCAAAACATGTATTCACCTTAAAATTTCAGGAATTATGTTGCAGGACCAGATTTGCAAAAGGTCCCCACAACCTGAGTGTATAAACAGGTCCCCACAACAGGGCATAAACCTAGTACTTACCCAAAAACACACTGTGTTAATATTATACTAGTGAGGACATTCAATTCACTTTTGTAATACTGAGTTTAAAAAAAACCTTAAACCTAAACCTTAGCAACCAAAGGTCAGTGCTTCTGCTCTGTTTGTAATTAAAATGTCACAGTTCTTATGAGGACCAGCAAAATGCCCCCACTTTTATAGACCTGACATGCATTCCTATCATTATGAGGACTTTCTATCCTGAGCCAGGGAGAAATACAAGAACACACACACACACATGCGCACACACAAAACAAAATATATATAAATGACAAATTAAGTACATTTGCTCTGTTGATTCACATACATCTAAAAGAATCAGCTGATTGTGCTTAATTAAGTGTATAAATCACTTTGTAACAGAGCATCAGATTCATTTGTTTGCTTCACTTACTCACTTAAGTAACTAATCTGGTGCTGTGTAAGTATCAGTAATTCCACATTTTCACTCTTTATTTGATCACCAGGCCATTTCTTTAAAAGGTCTTTTTATAAGTGGTTGTATTGATCTGTTTTGTTTTATTTTATTCAGCTGTTTTTTCCTTATTTTAATATATTCTATTTCAGACACACTGATGTAATCTGACATGCCCTGCATTTTTACAAATTACACTCATCTAACATTATTTTTTCCCCAAAGTGTTAAACAGGCTTTTGTTCAACACAAACTCAGCAACAACAGTGTCAAAACAGTAAGAGTGTCATAAATCTATATTTTGATTAAATCTGCTCTAAACTTAGACTTTCCAAAAATCTGTTTTCAGATGTGCTGATATATGTGACCCCGCCAGGGCAAACCAGGCCAAAGTCACTGGGCAATTTACTGAGATATCGTGTCACTCACATTAGCGACAAAACTTAGCCATACGGTATTATTGCTGTAAATGAAAGATAATAGTCTCAGATATCTACTGTAGTACATATTTTGATCAAAAACAAAACTTCAAATTCACAAAAAAAGTTGTTTTGAAAAAAAAAACAAATTTTGAAAAAAAAAAAAAGACTTTGGCCTGGTTTTCCCTAGCAGGGTCACATATTGTTAAAAAAACATTCTAAACATTTCTAGCTAAGATGTTTGAGCTCAGAACTGAATAAATAGAGGTGTTGACTACACACTGCTCATTACAGTTTTTAGAAATTGTATGAGGTTTTATTTCTAAAACTTAACTCATGTGAGGTGACTCTTTATTTGACTGAGCCACTCATTCCTACATTGGATATTCATGAGATAAATGAGAGGTGAGAGGCCTTTGTTCAGGTGAGCGCTCTTTGTTTGTAGAAACCAATTGGATGCTTTCACACATTCCTTGGCTGCTAATCCTCCACTGGCATGGACGGAATTACCATGCCATGATCATATGAATGGCAGATTGCGGCAGTGAGCGGAAAAAAAGTACCGCGCACTGGGTTGCGCTGAAAAATAGTCTCTGCTTATTTAAGCTCCTCCCACATGAATATAAAAATATATTTTGATTCAAGCAATATATATTTGAAAAGTAGACCATTTAAGGTTTTGGGGGTATGTTTACATTTGTTTCTATGATAAGTCCCACAGAGTTACATAAGTGTTTTGTGGAATCCAGAGGATCGCTTAATCCTTGAACCTCTACTCCTACAATGCGGAAGGCATTATTAATTTAACTCTGGCTATGGTGCCAATCCATGACTGGGCACACATACACCAGTATCCATTTCCACAGTGGACCAGTTAAACTCAATAATCACAACTGAGTGTATTAGATAGCTGGTAATAATATGTTAGATTTGTTGGATTTCTGTCCATAATAAATAGAAATAATAAATAAATAATAATAATGGTAATTGGTAATAATAAATATGTAAATTTTTCAAAATCTTTTATATTTTATAAAGTATACTCTACATGAGGTAACTCCCCATGCATATTTTATAATGTTTAATGTTGTTTAAAGGCTGAAATTAATGTGCATTGTTGAAATCATTGTTTGTAAAGTGTCCAGACTCAGGAGTGAGGAGGTTAAAACGCTCGTCTGTGGCCTGGCTGAAATCTGTAGGCCTGCACTATGCAATTTTCTCTAATATTATTTGTGACTGCTGTGCCACTTTCAGTCATTTTACAGCCCTGAGAGGCTGGAGAGGCTGTAGGGAGGAAATGTAAAGCAATTATTTTGCCTCGAGAAGAAAACGGCCACTCCAGCTTTGTCACCAGCAAGCAAGAAATGTGAGCTTTTGAGAAGGACATTAGAGCTCCGACTGTGTTCAAGCACTTTTGATGCATTTTTGATTGTAGCACAATGATTCGTTATCAGAGTTAAAGCCAAATCAGAAGCAATAAGAGCTAAACAGCTTCAGTTTCTCCTTTTATTATAAAAGATCTGCGCTGCAAAGACATTTTAGCAAATGAAATCATCTGAAATCTAAATGTAATCTAATATTTCTTATTTTGAGAATCTACACTTATTTTTAAGTTGAGTATTTTTCTTTTAATCAAATTTATAAAGTAATCTCTCTTGCTTGTTTAATTTTTGTTTTAAAAAAATGGAAAAAGATTTTAAGTTATCAGTTTTAGTGTATATATATATATATATATATATAAAGTTGTGAGAAATTACAGTAAATTATGGTAAATTACAGGGAGTTTCTCTGTAAATCTGGGCTGTATTATAAAGACAATATTCTAACACAGAGTTTAAT
Organism: Crenuchus spilurus; assembly: GCA_036984385.1. Taxonomy (NCBI): domain Eukaryota; kingdom Metazoa; phylum Chordata; class Actinopteri; order Characiformes; family Crenuchidae; genus Crenuchus; species Crenuchus spilurus. The sequence continues at coordinate 27,969 of BRDA01000398.1, read as the reverse complement.
ATTCTGTTTTAGATAAGTCAAAAGAAAGACAACAAAAATCTTGCTTATTCTATAAAAAGCTCATCAGACTGAATTCCCACAGAGAAAATGACCTGCAATACCTGATGGACCTGCAGGTGGTGCTGCAATGCTGAGTTTTGAGGAGTCTTTGCATTCATGAAGCACAAACTATGTCAGTGGACTCAGAAGGACAAATCTAGTTCATATTGAGCTGAAATGATATGAACAACCTTCAGCACAGATTTAAAAGCACTGAAGTCTTGTAGATGCTCTTCAGATCTGACCTCTTACCTAATAACACAAAGCAGACCCTGGACATGCTTCACAGTGGCTTCTGTAGGACCCTTCTGTAGATTCTCCAGAACATCCAGACTTCTATTTGGGTCTTCAGGTTCCTTAAAGGCTCGTGCATGATTCCTCTGATTGTATCCATCCATCATCCTCTTTAACCATCCAACATATAACCTTCCAGTCTTCTCAGCTGAGCTGGTTCTTCTCCAGTTCTGGATCCATTTTTGTTAATGAGTGATCCAATTTTGGCCACTTTGACATTTTTCTCATTAGAGGCTAAGTTAGTGGCCCATCCGCCAATCAGATCAGGCCCAAGTATAGTGATGAATACCCGGAAGTGGGCCACACCTGGTTTATGCACTCTTGCTATATAAAATATTAATAAAATAATTACTATATTAGATCTAATAAAGTTTGCTAGTTACCACAACGCCACTGTTCAGGTATATCAACCAGATCTGGTCTAATTCTGGGCCATCATTCATTGCAGTATTTGGGCCAGACCTGCCCGATGCCATGTTAGCTGGATTCTCATCACTGTGGCTTTATGTAGACATTCCTCATTAGAAAAATGAGAAAAATGACTGTCCAGAAGTGGGCCAGATTCAGTTGCCGGAAGCTATACACTGTTTTTCCAGTCTAATCCAGTAGTTGTTCTTTGGCTAAATAAAATATGTAGCTTTAACAGATACTGTACCAAATAAAAAATAACTGCTATTAGTTAATTAGATGTAATAAATGTATTTTGTATCACATTTATCATAACTGTTTAGGTGTACACAGTTTTGTCAAACTGGATGGCTTCCAGCACCTGGATCTGGTCCACTTCTGGGTCATCGTTCGTTACAGTATTTCAGCCATATCTGGGCCAGGATTAGGCTGTATCAGTGATGTTAGCAGGACTGTGGCTGGTTCCTCATTAGAAACATGAGATGTTCTTATGCTCCCATGTTGCTATAATAACATTACTGTAGCGTATACACGACTATAGAGATGCACTCAAAGTATATACACCATAAAGATGTACATTATATATTTATTTATAATCAGAGATGTACACTATACATTAGTACATACACTAGAGAAATGTGCACTATACATACAGTATAAAAATGTACACTATAGATTAGTGATGTACACTATACACTTACACCATACATGTACACCATACATTAGTGATATGCACTATACATGACTTGAGCAAGGCACCTAACCCCCTAACTGCTCACCAGGCACCAGTGGATAAGGGCTGCCCACCACTTCGGGCACAAATTCTCACAGCCTAGTATGTTCACTATTGTGTGCGTTTTTCACTGCACGAATGGGTTAAATGTGGAGGTCAAATTCCTTTGTGTGCAAATCACGTTGGCAAAAGGTGAATCTTAATCTTAATATAGATATGTACACTACACATTAGAGATGTGCACTATACACTATAAAGATGTACACTATATATCAGTCATGTGCACTATACATTAGTGATGTGCCCTATAAATATAAACATGTTCACTATACATACAGATATGTACACTATACACTATAAACATGTACACTGTGCATTAGAAATGTGCACTATACAGTAAAAATATGTACACCATACATTAGTGATGTGCACTATACGTATAGAGATGTACACTATAAAGATGTTAACTATACATTAGAGATGCACATTATGCATTAGTGATGTGCACTATAAATATAAACATGTTCACTATACATATAGAGATGTACACTATACATTACAAATATATACATTAGAGATGTGCACTATAAATATAAACATGTTCACTATACATATAGAGATGTTCATTATACATTAGCGATGTAGTGCATATATAGTTAATCAGTGATGAGATCATAATGAAGAAGAGGCGGTGTCTCGGTCATTGTTTATAGTTTAATCTCCTTTTCCAAAATTGATGTGAAGATTAGATTCATCGTGTTACGGTTGGTGTTCACCCTCCACCCCCTCGTGCAACCCCCCCCAACATCAGCCACCCCCCTTTTATTACGGGATGAATGTATTACATAAACAGAGTCAGTGGAGTTGCAGCCTTCCCTCCCTCCTCCCCTCCCTCCTTCCTCTCTCACACACTCCTCCCCTCCTCTCTGAGATCCGCAGAGTGTGTGTGTGTGTGTGTGTGTGTGTGTGTGTGTGTGGACGCACTCCCGAGTCTTGCGCTAGACCTTCTACGCTGCTCTCTCTCTCTCTTTCGCGCGCGCGCGCGCGTGTGTGTGCGTGCTGCGTGTATATGTGTGTGTGTGTCTGCGCGCGCGCGTGTGTATGTATGTGCGTGTGCGCGCGCGCGCGCCTACGGATGGGACCGAGCGCGAGACCGTCGCCTTCAGCACTCGCGCGCGCGGCGTAAGTCTGTCCGGCTGGCAGGGATATTTCAGCGGCGCGTCTCCTCCTCCTCATCATCATCATCCTCCTCATCTTCATCCTCCTCCTCCTCGTGCTCATCGCGCTCCGGCTCTCGTGCGGATTTGACGCCGCGTTTGAGCGTCTCTGTCGTCTCACCGGAGGACTTTAGGTGCGCTGAGGAAGCTAGAGCCGCAGCACAGGTAAGAGCGCGCGCGTGTGTGTGTATGAGAGAGAGAGAGCGCGAGCTCTGCACCATCCGCGCCCATCGGAACCGCGCTCGGTGCCTCCGTGACGTGCAGAACTTTGGTGGACTCGTTTATGCAGCGTATTTGCCCCCCCCCCCCCCATCCTCCTCGCGGGGCTCCGTACCTACACCGGCGCCTTTAACATGTCCAGAACCTCTGCAGCAAGCGCTGTGACCACTGCAGATAGAAAGTTAGGCTATCTAGAACCTCTGCAATGCAATAAGGACGACCATGCAGTTCTACTGGGGTGTTAATGCAGCCAACCTCCAGCATTCCTACCACTTCCAGCTCTATGGCCAGAGCAGATAGAAAGTTAGGCTGTCTAGAACGTCTCGTTGAGAGCTGTAGACCCTGTCATGCTGGTACTACATGCTGAGCTCTTGCAGGACCAGGCAGCTCAGCTGGGAGTGTTCGCTCAGCCTCTACTTTTTTGGATGCAACAGCAGTGCTGTGGCCACTGCAGATAGAAAGTTAGGCTACCTAGAACGTCTCGTGGCATCTTCTGAGAGCTGGAGACACTTTAGGAGAACCAGGTAGCTCAGCTTTGGGAGTGTTAGTGCTGCCAGCTTTTTGGAGAAAGTACTGTGGTCATATCAGGTTGAACTTAGGCAGTCTAGAACAGAGAGCTGGTGGCACCCCATGAACCCTGTGATGCTGGATGGTACCACATGCAAATCTTTAGGAGGCAAAACCATCAGCTCGACACCTCTGGAAGTTTTTTCTACTTTCTGGAGTAAGAACTGTGGCCAATGCAGATAGAACATTGAGCTATCTAGAATGTCTTCTGAGAGCTGGATAGTACTATATGCAGTAGTGAAGCCCTTTTAGAGGACCAGGCAGCTTCACTGGGAGAGTTAATGCAGCCAGCCTTCAGTATTTACTTTCTGGAGAAAGAGATGTTTCCAAAGCTAATCTAGAACATCTCATTGAGAGCTGGTGGCATCTTCTGAGGGCTGCATGTGATAAGGAGACCCTTTAGAAGAACCAGGCAGCTCTGCTGGGAGTGATAATGCATCAATCAGCTTCCAAGATCAGCAATGTAGACTGAAAGTTAGGCTATCTAGAACGTCTTTGAGAACTGTGGACTCACTGTGTCGGATGATGCTACATTCAAAGCTTTAAGAGGACCAGACAGCTCAGCTGGGATCCAGCCTGAAGTATTTACTCTGCTGCACTGTGGCCAATGCGGACTGAAAGTTAGGTTATCTAGAACGTTGCATTGAGAGCCGAGAAGCCGCGTGACCCTTTAGGAGGACCTGGCAGCTCAACTGGGTGTGTTAATGCAGACCAGCCTCCAGCATTTCTACCCCGTTTTGGAGATAGACCTTCATTTAGTCTTCGGAGCTGGATCGTACGGGTCATATTAGGACAGCAGTGTATGTTAAAGCTGAGTGCACAGATACGAGGTAGGTCTTCAGTTTGAGACGCTGCTCCTGTCGCTGGTGCACTGCAGGATGACCGTACGCCCCTCTGCTTTGGGATTTTGCTGGAGGAGTCTCAGGACTTTGAGTCTTCTTGTTCATGTGTTGGTTCTATTGATGCTCTGGAGAGGCTGTATAAAGCGTTACTGACTTTGTGCTTTGCCTGTTTTGTGGCACACGTTAATGCTCCTGGAGGAACTGAATGGTGTAAGAAACCAAACATAAGGCTGCAGTGGTTCTGGTTCTGGTCCTCAGTTAGGACGTGATGTACATATGCGAGTGTATATACTGTGTAATAGCCTATAAACCTCAATGTAGAGCAGCCATGGATGGCAGAACAACTGGAGCACTGGTGTGTATTAGAGGCAAACAGGGATGTGGAAGTGCTGGTTCAGCCCATGCAGAAGTGTGTCTAAGTGTGTGTGTGTGTGTGTGTATGCAGAATAATGACAGAGCACCACGTTTCAAGGAGAAACGGCAGGCAGCAGCATGCTAACACTGGAGCCAGGGCTGAGAGAGGGCTCTAAGAGTGGTGCTGATACTGATGCTGCTGTGCTGTAGTGATGATAATGATGATGCTGAAGCTGGGTCTGTCTGTAGAAAGCAAGGCCTTGTCTGGAGCTTGAATATTTGGAATTGAAATATAGAAATTGATTGAATTTTGTTCAGTAAATTTAGTGAATGTGTGCATGTGGGCACCAAAACAGTGCCAACATGCCATAAAATTGCCCTTTTAATTTACTATTTTAAATAAAAGTGAAATAAAAGTCTTTTTTTAAAAACTGAAAGGATAAAAACAATGGCTTATTGGCTTAAAACAATGGTGTGTGTGTGTGTGTATTATACTATATCTACGTTATATCATATAATGTATATGTTTATCCTATACTATTTATTGTATATCTACATTATAGTATAATCCCTTTACATACATCTATTTGTATATACAGTACATGTATATAAGATGCAAATGAGATGTAAATATGACCCCCAAACCTTTATAAAAGCAACTTTTGTGTATGTGGTGCTGGTAGTGATCAGTCTCCATGTGTTGTATGGGGCTGAATGTGGAGCTTCAGAGCTGCTGAATGGGCTCCTCTGTTTGAGCTGCCTGTGCTCCGCCCCCTCTGTTCTGACAGGCCGATGTGACACGCTGCCGTCCAATCATAAAGCTTACAGCATCTTCAGCTATCCAATAGGCCTGACTTCTTTTTTATTTAACAGGTAATATAGGCCTACAGGGGTGATGATAATGATGATTGTGATGATGTATGTATGTGTGTGTGTGTGTGTGTGTGTGTGTGTGTGTGTGTGGGGGGGGGGTTCGTTTAGGTTTATCCCAGTCTGACAAGTAAGCAAATATAAAGAATGACTGAAAAGTGATGGTAAAGTGATTACAACTGTAGACACGTCATTGGAAACTCATCCAGTATAATTTTAATGAATTGTTTACATAAATAGAAGCTCAGTGGTTCATGTTACCTCCGACCACTAGAGGGCAGTGTTTAATTTTCAGCCATTAGACTCTTCCAGTGTAAATAAATAGTGTAAGTGTGCGCTGCTAACAGTGACGATGTATCATATTGAATAGATGCTGGTGATATGATACGTATTGATATATAATATATATGTCATCATTACAGTACTTTATTTATTTATTTATTTATTTATTTATTTATTTATGCTGGAAGAGTGTAATGGCTGAAGATTGCAACACTGCCCTCTAGTAGTCGGAGATTTAAACAACATAACACAAATACTTTTTCTTTGCATGAAACCTATGAATTAAAATCAATAGTGCATTTATAAATGCGTATATAATGTACATATACACACATATATAAACGCATATATAATTTATGCAGTATATATTTTTAATATAAGTACAGCATATTTTTTAACATTGTAAACATATAAAGTTACATATTTCAAACCTTTTTGTTATTTTAATGCTGATTTTGTTTGAATAGTATTTTATGTAAACTTCAAATTAAATATTCTAAAAATGTAACTTTCTTAAATGGCTTAAAATGTGTCACTTTATGTGTAATAAATCTAAAATATATTAAAAATATATCTAAAATTGCACAGTTTAATTGTGTTATGAATAAAAATTTATATATATATATATACATTTTTTGATGTAATACTGTATTTAAGTGACAATAAATCAACATTCTTACAGGTCTAAGGAGGGTTTCTGGTACATGGCTGATAATGTATGTCTATATTGTTCTTTTTCACATTTGTTATGGACTCTGAGCAACCAAACACTAAAGTTTCATGTTTTTATTGAACGTGATATGAACCAGAGAGTTGCAGCACATTTATGCATCTCTGTGTTAAATTGAATTATAAATGACAGTCCTGTAATCTGCATGCTGTAATATGATCAGGACAGCCTCCCATAGTGCTCTGCTGTCTGAGATATGCAGATATCTGAGTATATGTACAGATAACAAGCAAAGCACAGCTTTAAGCTGCATAATATTACCCATGAGTCTCTGTGAGTATACAGTCATACAGAAACCATAACCTCTTTATTAGAGACTTTTTGGTCATTTAGTTAGTAAACAGTACTTGTTTTCAGTGATGTCAGTACTGTTTATGATAGTGACGATGATTTTCCATCCATGTTTAAACGAGGAAATGTATCAGCAGATCTGTCAGGCTGTAATTAACCAGCACAGGAACATGTTTTAATGCTTGACAGGCGGTTTTTGGTGATATTATTGCTTTTAAAAGTGATTAAAGTGTAGACTCCGGCGCCCAGTAACCAGCCTTTCTCATTGTGTCCTATAGAAAACAGAACATTTGTGGTGTTCTCTGCAAAAGGCATTAAAAATGGGTGGACTTAGTGCTCCAGATCAACACTAGCTGTCCAAATATTTGTGGACACACTGTTTAATGAATGCACTTGGCTTGTTTAGTCTGTAGTAGTACTGTAGAACGGGACATGGACCAGAATTATTTAACCAGATTTATTAGAACAGAAATATGTTGAAACACATTGTCTGTTGGTGTTTCTCTAGTATTATGTACAGTGGAACCTAGGTTATTGTTTGCCCTGGTTATTGTACAATTTGGTTATCGTTAACTTTTTTTCGTCCCAGTTATTGTTCATCAACTCGCTTTTCATCGGTTTGCCCATGTGACTCGTTGTTCCTCATTTCTTGTTGTTTCGCTGACTTTGTTTCTTGTTGTTTCTCAACAAGCTAAAGCACATCACACTAAAGCGATGGTGCACAGCACTACTGCCTGAAAACGGGTGTGAAAACAAATAGCGTCCGAGAACCCAGAGAACAGGTGCGTAAAACAAAGGCTGCTGGCTGAACCACACCGGCACTCTCTAAAACAGAGCGTAAACCTGTGAGAGTGATGTTAAATGTTAATTTATCCATTTCATTAGTCTTTTGTATTTATTTCTCATTGTGTTCTGTATGTAAAACTATAGTTATTCTATATAAAATGTATTTTTGTGAATATTTTGGAGTGTCTGGAACAAATTAATTGGATTTACATTATTTCTTATGGGAAATATTGCTTCAGTTATCATTCATTTCAGTTATCATAAGACTCTTTAGAACAGATTAATGATGAGGTGGTGTGGAACATCGTGACCCTCAATGCTGAACAGCAGTGCTCCAAATAATCTAGTAGAAACCTTCTCTGGACAGTGGAGCATTACTCATTAACTCTTTAAAACCCTTGAATTTGGAAGAAACTGAACGAGCAGGTGTCCCTATACTTTTGTCCCAATGGTGTTACAAGAGACCTAACACAGCCTTAATGCCCAGATTGTACCCATTCCACACATTATTGATGCACACAGGCTTGTGGTTTGTTTCGGCCTTGCCCATAAGACCTTCACTAGAAATAAACATCCTGGCGAGGTGAGCTTTATGTTTGCCTGTGCTAAGCCATGCGTGGCGAGCAATAAATTAGCTTTGTTTCAAGATGCATGAAGCCATGTTGGCATAAGGCCTCTCGGCCCGGTCCGGCAGGCGAGATTGGCATAGCAGATTCAGATCTGATACCTCATTTCAGATGGTGTCAGAGACAGCAGAGAGAGAGAAATGTGATATTAAAGAGTGTGTGTAATGGAACACAGCGGCGAGCTGGATTATGAAATTACTCTGGTGACCGTTTTGTTGTTGCGGTGTCTTGTCGACAGAGTTTGAGTCAATCTCTTCTCCTCTGCGTCTCCACTGTGGCTGTAATAAAGTGTGTGTGTGGGGTCTGTGTATGAGATAGTGAGTGTAATCGAGAAGGAAAAAGTATAATCTCTTCTCTCGTTCTCCTGGTTGTGCTCTATATATCACTGTAGGAGACACTGTGCCAATTCATCAGGCACTAGAGCATCCCTCGCCAGGCTACCATTATCTCCTAAAGGTTACTTTCCACTAAAAATGCTAACGTTGCACAAAAATGAAGTTAGTAGGTGCAGATTAACGCCATGCATCCACTAGCTTCCATTATTTATTAGGCATATTAGCATTAATCATCTCTGTTAAAGCGTTTCATCAAGTTATGAGTAGGTTATCTACACGTTCAGGCACCCAAAAATTAATCAACCTGACATTCACGACAATGTAATCATGGTAGTTATTTTGATTTTTTTGTTATATTTTTAGTATAAGATGTATGTTCATGTACTGGCCCCTTCATTAATTGATTAATTGTTTATTAATCAGAGTCTAGGTAAATTGTTCAATTAATTGTGATATTGCTTTGAGGTCATATCGTCTAGCACTAGTTCCAGTTAGGGTTGTCACGATACTAGAGTTTTGATATCAATACCAAGTGTGATATCACGATACTCGATACCAAATCCCTACTCTGATTATAACCTAACAACACTCATCACTGTTATAAGAACAGATGTTTATTTGACAGCTACATTTCTACATTTTTACACTTTTAACCCCTTT
>BRDA01000398.1:0-10638 GCA_036984385.1 Crenuchus spilurus | reverse complement strand
TGTTTTGACAAGAGAGGCGGAGAATCCAAGCTGTCTGAAGTCCAGTGTGCAGTTTCTGCAGTCTGTGATGGTTTGGGCTGCGATTGGTCCACTGTATTTAGTCTAAAGTCAACACCTACCATTAGATTTTAGAGCACTTCATGCTTCCATCTGCTGACGAGCTTTATGGAGATGCCCAGCAGATGCCCAAAGCTACTACTGACCATCATATTATTGGTGTGAAATGTCACTTTACCTGTAATGGATGTAACATATACAACAGTTTAGCGTTTGTATTACATTTTGAGCCTTTTCCACAATATGCTTACCTGGTTCACAGGCTAATAATGTATACAGAGCTGTGTTATTATAGTAATTGTATTAAATATAATGTAAACAAGCAATCATAAATTCGTTCTCAGTCCTGGTCTAATGCCTAGAGGAACTATTCTTATGAATTAAGGACTGTAAACATATCAAGTTTGGCAATATTACAACAGTGCTGTTGTTTTGTGCCCTTAGTGAGTCATTGCCTGGTGTGTCATCAATCATGTCTAATATTCCTATCACATATTATCCCTCCTGTATAAACCCCAGCTTTAGCCAGTGCTACTGGTTCTAAATCAATCTCAGCAGCATGGCAATATGAAATCATTACTGCTTTATCAGAAGCTGTAAATCATCCCATTCTGGGTGACAAGTGCGACTTTCCCAACCATATGTTATCTGTCACCTGACATCATATCATACGTATATTTATAAAAGGAATATTTGTAGAAATGTGTTGTTAAGATGCACAGCACACGCCGTGATGAATGTATATAATCTTCTATCTGAACAACCTCGTGGCCTCATTCTAGTGAAGATCATTTTAGTTCTTCATTAACTGCACTCACTCGTTTTAGATCCCCTGAGCATATAGGTGCACTTACAGACCATCTGTTTCTCTTTGTTCCCCAGAGCTGGTGGATCATTCTCAGTGACACTGACGTGGTGGTGGTGCGTTAGAATGGACACACCACACCACCGCCACGTCAGGGTCACTGAGAATGATCCACCAGCTCTGCGGTGGTTCTAAGCTTTGACGAATAAGGTGAACAAGACAATGAATGTATTTGTATTGTTATGTGACATTTGATGCTGCCTCTTCATCACCTTTTCATTACTTTCTCTGCAGCTTCTCACCATCGACGACAACTTCTGCGGGTTGGATATGAACGCTCCTCTGGGCGTCTCGGAGATGGTGCGTGGAATTCCTCTGTTCTCTGAGTCCAACGACAAAATGACCTCCGTCATTGCTTATGTCTACAAGAACCACTCGCTGGCATTCGTGGGCACCAAGAGCGGGCGCCTGAAAAAGGTAGGAGCCCTTGGATGAAGCTTAAGTCAGCTGTTAGCACGCTTGCCTCTTGGGTTTCTGGGTGAAGTTTTCATGTGGTAGATTGCCGCCATTTCCTGGCTTTAATAGTGCACAAACATAGTGGAATGCCACGCCCAGTGGAGGTGTATGGGCAACAAGTGGTTATGATAATGGATGGATGAATGCATTGAAGTTTACTGCACTGGATTTTTGCTAAGTCCTCTTTCCCAAGGTGTCCGAAGTCCAGTGCGCAGTTTACGCAGTCTGTGATGGTGGTGCCACATCATCTTTTGGTGTTCTCAAAAGCCCAAAGCCAACGCCTCCTTCCACAACAGCTACGTTTAGGATGGAGAACCTGGAGAAACTGTGGTGTTGCAAGCATTTGAATGGTGGCATCTGCTACAAATCTCACTCTGTAATTGTTGTGGCACAACGAGTTTTCTGTGAAAGAGCACAGTGAGCTCGTCTTGCCTAGTGATTGCTGACATACCGAACAACATCTTGTGTGTAGAGAGTGGGATGGCTATATTACAGCATCATGTTTTGCTAGCTTTAGAGAGAGAGAGAAAGAGAGAGAGCTAGCTGCAGGGCCTCCTGCTCATGCGGAGCTAGTCGGGGGGTAATTGGATGATTCGGTGCGGGGGCTTTGGGCCTGTTGCCCTCTCCTCTGACTGGGCCTCTGAAAGCCGTGGCTGAGACGAATCTCCAGGCCAGCCAGACACTGCGTGTAGGAGAAAACAGCATTAAAGGAGAGAGAGAGAGAGGGTGAGAAGGAAAAGAGAGAGAGAGATGCGAGTGGGCTATGCGCTCTATCTCTTCTTCTCAAGTGCTTGTACTCCAGGGATTTGGCGATGCAGACGGACAAAGCTTTGCCAACAGGCAGGATTCCAATTTGACGCGTTGTTGTTATTGTGGGGGCTTTTTTTGGTTGTTGTTGTTGCATTGAGCTATGTAGGAGATGAGAGTCTTCTCCCTGCCCAAACAGGTGGGCAGAATCACTGCCATTTTTGTATCGCTATTTCTGACTCCCGCGCATGTTGTTACACTCCCTGTAACATCTTCCGCACTTACACACCTGTAGACTAGCTCACCTGTTACTGCTGTTAGTTCTGTTCCATTGGCAGACCAGACAGGCTGTGTGTGTGTCAGCCGGATGCATTCATCAGAAGGGGTGTCTACAAACTTTTGGACAGGTAGTCTAGGTAAAAGCACAGAAACATTTCGGTTGCAGTTGGCGTGATGGCTGATGTCCTCTGCAGGAAGTAGCAGATGATGTCATTGTTGGTGAAACAAAGCAAGTCGATAAACATACCGCATGACCTGGTCATTAATCAGCGCACTTCTTTAATGGATGGTGATTTATAGAGCACCGACTTTTTCCATCTTATTTACTGCCCTGATGATTAGCTCGCCGCCGAGAGTAAATATTATCACTGAATTTGTTTATAAGACGCCCGGGTGCAGAAATGCGAGCGCTGACTTTGTTCAGGATGCTGTTTTGCAGGCAGTTCTTTGACATTAATCATTTAGCCTCGATGTTGTAAGGCTTTAATTTTACGTCTCCTGTTCATGTTTACAGGAGTTTACTGTTTATTCAGGCTGGTATGAGTTACAGCAAATCCATAAAGGTTCACTTGTACAGTTTTAAAAGATTATGTTCTAGACTTTTTAAACTTTAAATTAAATTAATTATTAATAATTTGTTGATAATTAACCTAATATTGACTGTAGTTTTGATTACATAAGATAACTAAACCATTTATGGAACCATGGATGGATGGATGGATGGATGGATGGATGGATGGATGGATGGATGGATGGATGGATGGATGGATGGATGGATGGATGGATGGATGGATGGATGATTACATAAACATAAGACTGATTTGTGACGTTGACGAGTATTATTACTTCACTGTGACTATAAACACAGCAAATGAAGCACAAATGAAGCTGAAACCAAGCAGAGTATTGGTGACTGCATGAAATATCTTCAGGATCAATAAAATCTAGTGTTTACTTTTGTCCTGAGTGAGTATTGTTGAGAAAACAGTGCAGATTTTCCTCTTTGTTGACTGTGCAAACCTCCCGTTCCACAGTTAGCACATCTATATATAGTTAGTATACATATCTCCTATGACTGAGTCAGGCTGTGGATTAGCCTCGTTGGCTGTGTGTTTGTAGACAGTGTAGCAGATAAACTGCACAGAGGGGCTGTAAACAGCTTCTGAGGCCTCCAGAGACGATCGCATTTTTAGAACAGGAGTGCAAACTTGGCTAGAAACGGCTGCGTTCCCTCAGAACGCTCTGTGCTGTGGCAGTGTGGCTAACCCCCAGACCAGATGTGGTTTTGGGCCTTTGGAGCATCTCTCGCTCTCTATCTCTCACTCTCTTTCACTTGTATTCAGTCTCTTAGAAGCCATTCTCCACCTTGATGAAGCTTGTCATTGCTCGGTAGCTGTTAAGCTTGGTTTGTGAGCCTCCATTGTATCGTATAACAGGCCCACTTGGCATAAAAGCTCCGCCCCGGCCCTAAAACGCACCATTGGCGACATCTGCTTCCTCGTCCCTCTCCGACAGTGTGATGCTGTGTAAATATGTATCAGAAATGATTCATTTTAAGTTCAGTCATGCATGCAAAAATTATTTTTTGTTCATAATTTCATTCAAAACTTCATTCATTACATGTAAAGTTATATATCTTAAGCACTGTTGGCTTATCCAAAGGTGTCCGAAGTCCAGTGTGCAGTTTCTGCAGTCTGTGATGGTGCCATGTCATTTGCTGGTGTTGGTCCACTGTGTCCAAAGTCAATGCAACCATCTACCAGGAAATTTTAGAGCACTTCATGTTTCCATCTGCTGACAAACTTTATGGAGATGCCCATCAGCTGCCCACAGTGCCAACTACTACTGACCATTATATTACTATTGACTCATTGGCCAATAAGCCATACTGATCAACATTAAAACAAAAAAAGCTTCAAATATATCACAGACAGAAGCTAACTCCAATGGCAAAAAATATTAGTACCGTTAGAGTCTTACCTACGCAGGCATAATTATTGACCCTTCACCAGTCTTTATGTAAGCCTGTCTCAGCTGGGGGCAATAACAGCTGATGACTGACACTATCGAAAAAGATAAAAGGATTGGTGATCAAAAAGCTTGAAATATTTAACTTGAAATAAAATATATGGCTTTAAATTAAATTATGAGCAGAAATGAGCTGCATGACACGTTGTACATGACACATACTAAATTGTACTTGTCTGGTGTCCAGTTTGTGTGCAGTTTCTGCAGTCTCTGATGGTTTGAGGTGCCATGACATGGTCTTATTCTATGAAATCTAATCCTATACTTAGATAAAAACGTAGTATCACAGCAACGTAGTATCATAACCTCTGTATCACATCGCCAGGTTCTTGCTAACACAACCCTGATGCTTTATACACTTCTTGGAGACCTGAGTCAGGTAATCAATATCACTGACTGACATTACTGACCTCTTCTTTGGCTATAGTATAAAAGTTTGAAATTAAACCTGATTAATCGTGGAGGCAGAAGTGGCACTGCTTGTGCTCTCAACGTGCACAAGGGTAGTGGGCAGCCCCCACAGAGGTGATAATGCACCGGCCGCCAGGATGGCCACGGTCACTCAATACGATGAGCAGCTAACCTTGAAGCGAGTCCGCTGCAGGGGAACCACAACAGGCCGAGAGCAGCATGTGTACGTGTGTGTCCACCCAAATGTCTGTGTGCATTTAGCCATTAAGTGTGAGGTGGGTGGGTGTCACTGACCCTTTTTAGAGTGGTAGAAATGGAGAAATGCTCAGTTCAAAGTGCACAATCCAGAGGCCGGGAAATTTGGAGGAGACGCGGGAGATGGCCCTTTTTTCTTTCTTTCTTTCTTTCTTTTTTTTTGACCGATGGCAGAGATTGCTGGTTGTCAAGAGGCAGCGAGCGGTTGAAACAGGTCAATTTGCTGGTGAATTGCGGATGTTTGTTGGAGAAGTAAAGGTCAAACTCTCCTTTCTTGGCTCTGGCGCTTTTATTTCTTTCTTTCTTCTGTTCTGACGTTCTTTTAGGAAAAGACTACTGCTTTTACTTCTTGTTGATGTTGTAGGGATCTTTTGATGTGCTGTGTGTCTGACTCTGATGGGCTACTGCAGTAGTTTGTGATGTACACTTAGAGTGAAGTGTGTGTGTGTGTGTGTGTGTGTTTGTGTGAGTGTGTGTATTTATATGCAGTATATTTGTATACACTCACTCTACATATAGGAAAATTAGTGCATTGTCACTAATGACTCCGCCCACCCTGCCCTGACTCCCTGACTATATTGATTTTTACTGCTGTTAAAAGGGAATTAATGAAAGTGAATCAGACTTTCAGGGCTACGTTGGACCTTTAAGGGTACATTTCCATTCTTTTCAGCCTGAGGGAGATACATGTGCCTGTACAGTACTGACAGTATTGTTATTTTTCAATACATGCTTTAGTTAATCAATACTTCATTATGTTAACTCAAGTGTGCTGCTGATGCATTTAACAAATCAATGTGAGTATCATGTGTTTAATAGTGTTTCTTATAATGATATGTGATGTTTTACCAGCACATATTAATAAACTGATGTGTTGTTTGGTGAGTACTGTACAAATACACTTACTGGCCACTTTATTAGGTACACATACAGTATATCATACAGGTGCACTTTGTAGTATTACAGTAGTTTCTCTGTATACATTATTTACCATGTTCTTCAATGGTCTCCCCAGAGCTGTACCCAGTAACACTGACGTGGTGGTGGTGTGTTAGAGTGTGTTGCGCTGGTATGTCCCATCAGGGACAGATGTTTGACTGCATGTTCTGTCACTGTATGAAAACAAACCTGTGTGTGTGTGTGTTTTCAGACCTTCACTACAGATGCAGATTATTGAAATGGTGTGAATGAGCTGGAGCCACTGGAGCAGAGGATTAAGTGTTGGTACCTAATGATGAAATATGCTGCTGCACAGGCCACTTTCCCTGTGTGTGTGTGTGTGTGTGTGTGTGTGTGTGTGTGTGTGTGTGTGTGTGTGTGTGTGTGTAAAAGAGCCCATGTGTGCTTTTGTCTGTGTTTATACAGCTCTGCGTCAACATATACATACGTGTGTGTGTGCCGAGAGGTTTTATCGTCCGCACAGCAGCTGCTCTTGCCAAACCTCCAGAGGAAAGATGCTGCAGACCCTATTGAGGACACTGTTTAGCGAAGCAGCCTCGTACGATGCGATAGACGCTGATATGTAAGAGACACTTCAACGTCCCGAATGTCTCGTCTCCGGGAGAAGCTCTGAGAAACTTCCCCTGCCTATGAATCCATGAGTGTTGCCATAGCAGCCTGGCTGGCTCAGCCTCGCTGTGTGTTATGGTATATTATAGCAGCTACAGCAATCACAGAGAACAGAGCCATTTTCTCTTTTGTTCCACGGCCCTATCTTTTCATCACTCGCCGTGCACGCATCACCTTTTTCTCCTGCCTGAGCCATCTCTGAAAGGAGAGCCAATACAGGGAGGAGTCCGGTGTTCATTGTGGACACATATTCATAGACTCTGCACTCGATAGCTTGCTGTATATGCTGTGTACAGATCCACGTTTATTGGATATTGAGGTAGCAGCAGTGGGTAGTTAACAGTAAAGCTGCGCCTTAAAGCGATAGCATCTCACCTGATGCTCCCTTTCAGTGTAGTCCGTCTGTTTCTCTGTATACTTTGTTGTTCTTTAATGGTCAGGACCACTACAGAGCTGGTGGATCATTCTCCGTGACACTGACGTGGTGGTGGTGATCAGACATGGCAGAGCTACTTACTTGTCCACCTTGTAGGTGTAAAGTCAGAGACAGTAGCTCATCTGGTCCTTCACTGGTGCTCACAGGATGCTGCTGGCTGGTTAGTTTTGGTTTTGCAGTAACACACCACCACCACATCACTGTCACTGCAGTGCTGAGAATGATCCACCACCCCGTCTGTTTCTTTAACCCCTTAAACTGGGTACCATGGACAGCGCCACTCTCACATCGCCCTCATTAGTTTCTGATTAGTAACTAAGTGGTGTTTAGTGTAACTAAAGGGTTAATAACTATCTTTTGGCTGAAGTATTTTCTTTCTCAGCTTCTCTGTTTGTTTTGTGTATCTTCCTAAAACCGAGGGTCATATTCTGAGCACATAAGCAGCACTGTCGTGTGTGTTTCTGGCTTTGCTTGTTAAGCGGACAGAACCGCACACAGCAAATGAGACGAGAGCTTCGGTAATGACCCGCTAGCTGTGAGAGAACCACACAGAGCGCAACAGCTGGACGTCGGTCAGAGAGCGGTCAGAAACACAGAGAAAAACACCCTCTCACACCCACCAGCAGCCTTGTTATTCTGCAGCAGAGAGAGAGAGAGAGAGAGAGAGAGAGAGAGAGAGAGAGAGAGATACACTGAGATATAGAGAGACAGATACACACACAGATACAGAGAGATGGGAAGAGAGAGAGATGGATAGAGAGACGGAGAAGACAAATGGAGGGAAAAAATAGGAAGCAAGGGAGGGAGAGGGGGATGCAGAGACAAGAAGAATGAGAGATGGATGGAGAAAAGGAGGGGAAGAGGAGAGAGAGTATGAGAAAGGAGCGCTGGAGAGTGATGCCAGCATAGGGAGAGAGAGAGAGAGCGACAGCCTCACCTTTTCCCTCGCTCATCTATCACACATGGCTCCAGTTTGCCTAATGAAAGGCAGAGCTGTACCGAGAGAGAGAGAGAGAGAGAGAGCCTGAGCTGCTATGGGCACGCTGAGTTTAAAAATAGCGGCACACCTCATGCGTATGATTATTTGGTGTTATTTATAGGCTCGTTGTTTGGCCTGTCTCTCAGCGGGCTCCTCCATAATTGATAAAGGTGTTTGCAGCTCAGTGGGGTGACGCCACACTGTTACATCACCAGCCACTGCGCACGCACAGCAGTGCATCATGGGAGATGTAGTACAGTGATCGAAGGATATGGGTCTTTCAAGGGCCGGATGCTGAAATTTAAGGCAGTGCAGTGAAACACACACACACACACACTAGTGAACACACATAATGAGCATTTTTTGGTTTCGCAGGCTGATTGTTTAACAATAAAATGACAAATTAGTAAAAATTTACAAATTACAATAATCGGCAGGATTAATCGGACAAGTGATTAATCAGTCTTTCACTATTGTAGTCATTCTGAGCATCAGTATGGCACCACATGATTGACACTGTTGCTTCCCAAAAGATTAATCGTCCATCCGATTAATCGGCCTAGCGATTAATCTGTCTATCAATACTGTATTCACTCTATAACTTTCAGGATGGCACCACATTGAGGAGCACAATCACCAGTCAACCGATTAATCTGCCTTTTGCTACTGTAGTCATTCTGACTGACTTTCAGTATACCACATTATTGATTCTGTTGCTTGCCAACAGATTAATCGACCAACAGATTAATCAAAATACAGATTAATCAACCAGCAGATTAATCTGTATATCACTGCTGAAGTAATTGTGTGACTTTGCATTTCAGTGTGGCACCACATTATTGACGCTGTTGCTTGCCAACAGATAAATCGACTTACAGATTAATCAGGTGAGAGATTAATTGATCTACCGATTAATCGCACAAGAGATTAATCGACCAACTGAAAACTCGATCTTCCACTACCAAAGTCGTTCTGTGACTTTGAGTTTCAGTATGGCAACACATGATGGACGCTGTTCCTTGCCACCTGATTAATTGACCTACAGATTAATCAACTGATTAATTGGACTATCACTACTTTAGTCATTCTGTGACTGCAATTTAGTATGGCACCACATTAAGGGGCACTATTGCCTGCCAACAGATTCATCAGCCATCAGATTAATCGACCAACCGATTAATCGGTTGGTCACTACAGTACTCATTCTGACTTTGCTTCAGTATGGCACCACATGCTGTTGCTTTATGCAATTACGCGACTACTGCTAAGACGTTTAATCCCAGCTTTCTGACCACGCTTCTGTCTGTCCGCCCATTAGCATTACAGCCTGCTTTCATTTACACATTCTGTGCATTCTTGTCTGTGTATGTATGTGTTGAAAGGAAATGAGGAATCAAAGCTGAGATGAGAGAGAGAGAGAGACAGAGAGCTAAAGAGCAGTTGTGACTATGTGCTCATTCATAGGAAGTGTCTGTGTGGGCCTATTTATTCCAGCGCTGAGCTGAGTGCCAGGATTCTATAATCAGACTGCAGTAGTGGAGGATTTGAGCTGTGTGTCTTGTTCTGCTCTGCCAGACTAGTGCTGTAGATGCGCCCGGGTTAGATTACTATGCATCAATTACACGTCTGTCTGTCAGGGCTGTAGCTGCTCTGCCTCGCCTGCACTGATATTGGTGTGAAGGGAGGCCGGCTTGGCATCTGGGTGACAGCGGCGAATGAAAAGACGCTCTGTTTTGCGGCCGTGTCTGTATCAGTGGACGTGCAAGTGCGTGTCTGTGTGTTCGTTCCTACAGAGCATCACTATTCACATCAATGTTTCCAGTGAGAGACCAGCTCTCTCTCTCTCTCTCTCTCTCTGTCTTTCTCTCTCTCTCTCTCTCTCTCTTTCTCTCTTTCATTCTCTATTTCTCTGTCTCTCTCTCTCTCTCTCTCTCTCTCTCTCTTTCTCTCTGTTTCTGTCTCTCTCTCTCTTTCTCTCTTTCATTCTCTATTTCTCTGTCTCTCTCTTTCTCTCTCTCTGTCTCTCTCTCTTTCTCTCTCTCTGTCTCTCTCTCTTTCTCTCTCTCTCTCTTTCTCTCTCTCTTTCTCTATCTCTCTGTCTTTCTCTCTCTGTGTCTTTCTCTCTCTTTCTCTATCTCTCTCTCTGTCTTTCTCTCTCTTTCTCTTTCTCTCTCTCTCTCTCTCTCTCTCTCTCTCTCTCTCTCTCTCTCTCTCTCTCTCTCACTCACTCTTCCTCTCTTTCTTCCATCTTGCCCCCTCTGTAATTAGCATGTCCATGGTTGCTCCTTACAGAACGGGCAGCCTCAGGTTTAATAGGTCTCGCTGATGGGTTATGAGCCAGACTTGTCTTCTAAAACAGCCGTAAACAGGCCATTAACTCCACTGTAAAGCCACCAAAATGCCCCGAAGGTGACCTCGCCTAACGCCGGCCATCAGCAGCTCCCTGTGCTAATGGATGCCCGTGTGGTCTGAGCCTCCTCCGCAGCCTTTTAGAGATCAGCTTCACTCACAGCTGCTGACATCACTAATAATGAATGAAAGACGGTGGAGGTCGTT
>BRDA01000397.1:32901-67463 GCA_036984385.1 Crenuchus spilurus | reverse complement strand
CTGAATATTTTCCAGAAAATTATTGCAATTACACATGTTTTGTTATACACATGTTTATTTCCTTTGTGTGTATTGGAACAACACAAAAAACAGAGAAAAAAGGCAATAAACATGTGTATAACAAAACATGTGTAATTGGAATAATTTTCTGGGAGAAATACTTCATTTTCTTGGAAAAATTCAGGGGTGCCACAGGGGTGACACTTTTGGCCATGACTGTATATATATACTGTATATATCTCCAAGTGCCCCACTGCAGTATCCCACATTATATAATTTATATATTTATTCTCAATTCTACCGGTACTTTATTTTTACTATTTGCACTTCATTTATCTTTCAATTTCTTCTTGATTAAGTCTTAATTGATGTCTCATATAAAATCACCTTCAGTGCTGCTCAATTTTTTTAGTCTGTGCAATGACTATATAGGAGTCATATCTTATACAGAATCAGAACTCACTGTGACTTTAGAACCTTCTCAATGTTTCTCCTAATTTCTCAGCACTTTTGAATCTTCACATTCTTATAAGGTTGTGCTATACAACAGTGACCTAACCTTCTCCATCATCTCAATAATGACTTAGCGTCTCAAAAAACAATTTAGTGTCTCAAAATAATGACTTAGCATCTCCAAATAACAACTTAGTCTCTGAACATGATTTAGCATCTCAAAATAATGAAGAAACAGAAATGTCAATAATAATATGATAACACAATAATAAATAGGTGCTGGATTTTTTTTCAGTTTAACTGGTGTAAATGACTCATCAATCACAACACAAATCTTTTAAAATCAATGATCTATATAGATCATTGTTTAAAATGAACTGAAAAAGACTTCCTTTTTTCATAAACGTCATACGTCATGACGCACCACGTCGTTTTGAATACGTAAGCGGAAGTGTAGACGAACTTGGTAGTGAGGTGTGTTTTTATTTTATGTTGTATTGTAAAAACGTATTTTAGCATAAACAGTCACACCAGGACTTTTCACACAGCTTGTACAAAGACGGTGGTCTGTAAAACACAGTTAGTATTTAAATGACGGAATACCGCAGTGTTTATGAACATTAGCAGATAGCTGGTGAGCTAACGGAGTCTGACAGCTCGTCAACTTTACCAGGTGAAGTTATACATGTACTAAATTAACCATGTCTGTTTACTGCGGTGTACATGTTAATTATGTCTGCTATAGTTATTCTACCAATAATCACACATAACAGTCAGTATTTTATTCAAATCCTGTTCTTGTTGGTAATGTTTAAGGTACACAATTGTTCTAGAAATATAAATAGTTCTGCAATTACAGACTGTAGTGCATCTGTTTCTCTGTATACTTTGTTAGCCTCCTTTCACCCTGTTCTTAAATAGTCAGGACCCCTACAGAGAAGATATTACTTGAGTGGTAGATCATTCTCAGCATTGCAGTGACACTAACACACCACCACCACGTCAGTGTCACTAATACCAATGAATCAAACATAATTTGTCCAACATTCACTGTCCACACTGTTAGACACACCTACCTTGTTGGTCCACCTTGTAGATGCAAAGACAGAGACAGGAGTTCATCTGTTGCTGCAGTTTGTGTTGGTCCTCTAGTCCTTCATCAGTGGTCAGGTGATGCTGCTTAACTGTTGGCTGGATATTTTTGTTTACAATTTTTTTAATAAAACTATTTTCACCCCAGCAGTTACACTGAGGTGTTTAAAACATCAGCAGCTCTGCTGTGTCTGATCCACTCATACAAGCATAACACACATTATCACACCACCACCACATCAGTGTCACTGTAGTGCTGAGAATGATCCACCACTCAAATAATACCTGCTCTGTGGTGATCCTGATCACTAAATAACAAAGCGAAAAAAGTATACAGGGAAACAGATGGATTACGGTTTATGATGATAGAACTACAGTGTGTACATATATGGTCAGTGGAGCTGATAAAATGGACAATGAGTGTAGATACAAGGTATTTGTATCAATAATATGTACAGGTTAGAATATAATATAAAAGAACAGGAATAAATGCATATCTATTAACATATTTACGTAGGCATATAATACATATTTGTTGCATGTATTACACAAAATGCTGTTAGGTAGTTTACAGTATCAGTATGGATATAACACATAGTGTCAGCAATATTTACATACAAGGTAGTTCACAGTGAGTTTGAATCAAACAAGCAGTGTCGGCAGTATTCAGTATTTGCAGTCTAAGTGTGTAGTGAAAAATGTAATAAAATACATGATGTAATTGAAGACAGCAGGAGATCAGTACTGACTTTCAATATCAGTACAGTCTGATATTGAGTGCACTTCTGTTTTTTCAGTGTTGCATACAGGAGGTGTGACGGGGTATTGTCCAAGAACAGCTTGCTGAGTTTTATGAATTCTTTTGTTTTATGTTAAGCTAAATTTGTTGCTAGACAGTTTGTTCATTTGTTAGCATAGTTAGCATGTTAGCATAGTTTGTCACATAGTTAGCATGATTTTTATGTTTACCATATTATGTTCTTCTGTTGTAGCCTCTTCACAACTTCCTCAGACACAATGGAGTAAGACTGCGAAGAAGATCAGAAGGTGGCGTGGATCAGGAGTTGTCCAAAGGCAACTAAAGTCTGTTGTGGTCTGCCATGTTTGTGACTGCTTATCTTGCGTTTGTGGCTCTGGCGGTCCTGTGTGTGGGTTTGGAGCTCACAGCACGCCGCCTTGCTTTGCCACAGGCTGCTCAGGCAACTGTCGCCAACCCAGCTTTCCGCCGCTTCCAGAAGCTTTTTCTGAAAACCTACCTGCTTGCTTTGTGGGCTGATTGGCTGCAGGGGCCATACCTTTACAAGCTTTACCGCCATTACAGTTTCCTGGAGTCACAAATTGCCATCCTGTATGTATGTGGGCTGGCCTCCTGTGTGCTGTTTGCTCCTGTGGCTGGCTGGCTGCCCCAGGCTCTTGGCCGGAGGCAGACCTGTTTGCTCTTTTGCGTGGCCTATTCTATATGCTGCCTCACCAAGCTGTCGCAGGACTATTTTGTACTAATTCTGGGCCGTGTTCTTGGCGGACTCTCCACTTCCCTGCTGACCACTGCTTTCGAAGCCTGGTATGTTCACTGCCACATTGATGTGCATGATTTTCCAAAAGAGTGGATCCCTGTGTCATTCAGCAAAGCTGCAGACTGGAACCATGGCCTGGCTGTGGCAGCAGGGCTTGTGGCCAACTTGTTCACGGAGTGGTTGGAACTGGGACCTGTAGCCCCTTTCCTGCTGGCCATTCCCAGCCTGGTTGCCTGTGGCTGGCTGGTGCTATCTGAATGGGGTGCAGAAGAAAAGCTTGAAAGGGGAGAGGGGGACAAAAATGGACTCCTGCTTGGCCCTCCAAGCACCCCTCAGGTATGTGTGTCAGCTCAGGCACGTTTCCGCCGCAGCTGTCTAGAAGGATTGAGGTGCCTGCTTTCGGACCGCCGTGTCATGCTCCTGGGAGGGGTGCAAGCAATCTTCGAGAGTGTCCTCTACATTTTTGTGTTCCTTTGGACCCCAGTGCTAGACCCTCATGGGCCCCCACTAGGTATTGTGTTCTCCTGCCTGATGGCAGCAAGCATGGCAGGCTCCACGCTCTTCCGCTTAGCTACCTCAGCACGTTATCGACTGCAGCCTGGCCACCTGCTGTGCCTGGCTGTTTTACTGGCCTTCTTCTCCTTCTTCATGCTGATCTTCTCTACAGCACCAGGCCAGCCCAGGCCTAGAGAGTCCCTCTTGGCTTTTCTATTGCTGGAGTTGGCCTGTGGACTTTACTTCCCTGCAGTGAGCTTTCTCCAGGGTCGAGTGATCCCCATGGAGCGTCGGGCAGGCGTGCTGGCCTGGTTCCGGCTGCCACTGCACCTGCTGGCCTGTCTGGGCCTGCTGGCCTTACATGGAGAAGTTTCAGGTACTGGAGGAGGGGAAGCAGGCAGTGGCACAAGACACATGTTTGGTGGATGTGCTGTGATGATGTTGGCTGCATTGCTGGCAGTGGTGAGTCTCTTCACCCTAGGGAGGAATGACACAGACCTACGCCTAGAGGGGACCAAAGGAGAGGGAGAGATTTAAGCAAAAGGAAGACTGTACTTACATTTAAGACTGAAACAAACTCCTTCACGTGGAAAAAATTCTATTTGAAGTGCTGGACTGTATAGCACTTGCCAAAGCTGATGTTACTTTTCTGATGTGTATATATATTTTTTGCTTTGTTTGGTCACTTCAGGGAAGGTTCTTTCAGTAGTATTGCCTTATTACATATTTGAAGTCAATTTTTGTAAAAGTGAATCAATAACATTTGTTTGGAAATTCAATATTTATTGATCATAATTATGCTGTCTCTCGGTGGAGAAAAAATGAAAACATTAGCGCAGCACCGTTTAATCACATTAGTTGTTATGGACATTTTTTTTAGCCTTTTAGGGTCATTCAAATGTTTTCTGTTCATTGCAGTGCTAGTAAGTAAATGCAGTGGGTTTGATGGTCTTCAGAAGGTCTATTAAACTCATCCAACTTCCTTTGCTTCTGATTAAACTTTATTACAAGGTTACACCAGGTGAGCAGTCATAACCAAATGGGACATTATTGGTTAGATTTTCTAAGAATTTTGAAGTTCAGGCTGTCTCAAACACTTGAAAGTTTTATGCTGTTCAAGCACTAGATTTGTTAACAGTAATGCTCAACACATTTGCAAAACGTTGCCAGGGTAACTGTTAATTAAGTTTTTGTTCAGTTTCTACAAGTACGTAGAATTAGAGTGGGTGACCATGTGAGTTATTTTGCCAAACCAACATCTAGAGAAATTTTTATAGGTTTTATAATGACTTTGGTCTTTTTGGCATTTCTTTATCATAAGTGACTTGGCACGCTTATCCTTTAAAACTGTTCGTAAGTAGAAAAGAGACTGCAGATACAGCTTTCTGTTAAGCATTTTCATTTATTGTAACTGATGGCAACTGAACCAATTAAGGCTTATGAACAAACATCGTAAAAAGCACCGTAAATAAATGCATATCTTATAAATATAAAAATAAAAAATAAAAAATAAAACATCTGTTGTGAACTATAATGGCCACAGTAATGTTCAGTAATTGTTTACGTCTGCAGATTCTGTTGGAGGGAAACCTGTACTGTTGGTGGAGGCATTACATGACATTTACTTGTGTTTGTTTTTAACAAAATGCCTCGTTTCTTCATTACAGATGTGGGGTGTGTTTCCAGTTATTTATGGCTTATAAGGTGGTATATGTTGTGTTCCTTATACAGTGGTAGTGGTACGTTCCTCTTCTGACAAACACAATCCAGGACTCCTTTATTTTCATTATTAATTCTTTCATTCTGCCTTTTAGCATTTTCAGATTCCAAAGAGCAGAGCACAGTCCATAACAAACAGGGAATTAAACATTCCGTCCTTTGTCTTTGGTCAACAATCATTTCCAATTTGTTTTATCTTTCAGTACATATTTATAGGCTAATTTTGGCCTAAGATGTACTACTGCTCAAAAGTTTGGGGTCACTCAAATATATATTTCTAGCCATTTGGAGACTATGATAAAATCTACAAATGCTTCTGCTTTCACATACACAATCTTGTAGGGTAGAAGGGCGAGGCACCCTTTTTAGCTAAGGTTTGGTGTCTCCCACTAGCTTTAGTACAGCTGTTGATTCTCCAACAAAAGTTCAACACATTTTGCACAAAACATCGTGGCTCATAGGAATATTGTGAATACACTACAAAAGGAAATATCTGTTAAGGAAATAAGTGTTACAATCCTAATGTTAACTCAAAGCACATATCCACCATATTCCTACATCCTACTGTGCTATCCCAGAAATATGTGCTAAGCTTTGGGAAGTTAACAGCTATACTAATGTCTATAAACTCCCTGCTAACAACGTTTGGGATGAATAAATTAATAGATTGTAATAAAAAATGTCCAATATATTGGATGGCCAAAAACTTTTGAGTGGCAGTTTGTGTGTGATAAACAAGCTATATATTTATTAGTATGTTTCCAATAGAAATGCCCCTTTAATATTAAATGGTCCTTCCTCTTTTTCACACAGTATTCACACCACACAGCCGTACTGTCTCTGTTTTGGGGAAAATAAAACATTTATCTGTGTATCTGTAGAGCATTTCATCAGCATTATTAGCCACTTTCATTCGTCAAGTAACAACAAAACCCAAAAAAGTAAATAAACAACATAAAAAACACAAACATCCTAAATAACTGCACTCTTTATGTGGAAATGTCCATCGTTAATATTGAAAATGTTCAGATGAAGAGCATGTGCTTTATGGGTGTTTCTGATTTATGGGATGGATGTCTTATATGAGGAATGCTAAAATGTATAATGGTGTCAAAATTCAGTCACGAGGGTCATATTATAATGTTTTTTTCTCTCTAACATACCATATTCAGCTGATGAAGAGGTTGCTGATTCAGCCATGCTAAAACAAAAAACAGTCAAATTGGCCCTAGGACTAGAATCAGACACTCGTGGTTTATGCTCACTAGATCGCATTCATTTTCTCCGTTCCAACCCATCATTAGTACTTATTATTGACCTGATATAAGTACAAGTTTCTGTTCATTCAGATGCCAGTGATGACTTACATTCTAATTAACGAAAAGTCCAAAAGCCAACGTGCGGTTTGTGAATGTGCTGTGTCCTACACTGAGTGAGAGTGCATGAATGTGAAATCCATATTAAATTTGGCAGTATCTGGCTGCAGCTGAAATAATGTAGTGTTTCTTCAATAGTCAGGGTTTGAATGGGAAACCCTAAATCAACAGTAAAGTGCAAAAGGTGAATGCCTAAAATATAAGATACAGGTACTATAGTGTTCAGGAGTGTCATGCTATAATATGTAGGCAATTGATGCTGAAACGGCCCACACGGGGGGAATCTGTGGTGCTTTAAAACTGGGTAGTGACTTTTCAATTAGCTGAGTATAATCAGGCTGTAGGCAAGCTACAAATGAAGAGAAATCCATGACCTACTTGGTAAACCTTGGGGGGGAACCAAAATTAGGGGGAAAAAAAGGAATGAAGGCATTGATTACCAGAAAATGTGCTGTTAAGAAGAATTCCTCGTCATGGAATGTTCTTATTTTCTTTGTTCACCCAGATAATAGTGTTTTCTCTGCACAGCGTATTTTCCTGCTGTCATAAAACATCTGGTACAGAAAAGTTGCAACATCACACAAATACACGGACACAGAACACAACAGGAGGGCATTCACTACATGTATTTCTTTTTTAAAAACCAATAGGCAAAATAGCCCATCCCACCTAGGGACCCCATTAAGAAAGAGGCCCCGAAGAAGGATGGTGGCTTCTTTTTTACCATTCGGAATGCATTGGGTAGAACTGCTGATAGTAAGGTAGTGTGGATGTCTCCCAACACCTTGCGGAAAGCGTAGCGCTTCTGCACCCCCTCGAAAAATGATTGGAGGTTGGGTCGACTGCCATCCTCCCAGTATTTCTTTGAGAGTCCCAAGAACTTGAGCCTGTGCAATGTGGCGCCGAGATATATATCAGCTAGCGTAAAGTCAGGTCCACAAAGCCACAATTCACACTTTTGACCTGTCAGAGGACAGAGAATAGTGTGTCAAAACCAAGAGATGTTTCATGTTTTTTTTTTCATTAAAGAAACTGTTCACCTAGAAATTATACGTTCTTTTGCTTGCCGCGGATTTAGTAGATCAGACTACACATGTTTGGACTCCAATTTTTGGTTCTTTACAACTGGCACTCTCAGACTTATGTCACTAACAAACGCTTGAACTCAATGGTCACTTAAATCAAAGCTGATTCCAACAGAATACATCACCACAAATTTTCTCAGCTGACTCAACCATCATCCAGATCTTAACTAAGGACTCAGAGACTAGTTGATGTGTTTAAGGACAAAATCATTAAAAAAATCTATAAAGTTTACATTCATGATGGTTCTTATAAGTTAAACTGCAGCTGAAAGCTCTGAGCCAACTATGCAAGATGGCCGACAGAGCATTCAGCCGCACAAGCTTTTGTGTGAAGCTCACTGAAATTGGACTACGGTGCTGCCACTAATGATCTAAGGATCACAAGTTCGAATCCCGATCGTTCTGCTTGCCATTGACAGCCGGGACCTCGAGAGAGCAGATGGCACATTTTCCCTAGCACTATAAACAATGTTGACTGACTCAGGCATCTGTTGGGCGATCCATCAGAACTGGGGATTTCCGCTTTCCTCCGAGTGTGCTAGCTGATCGCTGGCGATGTATCGCCAGCAGTTTGTAAAGAAAGGGGCTTGATGTCATTGGCATCAGAGGAGGCCTGCGTTTGGCTGTCCCCTCCAAAAAGAGTCAGGGACATTGCAAGTGATAGTGAAAGGGAGACTTGATAAAAGGGCCAGGTTAATTGGTCACTAATATACATTAGGTAGAAAATCAAGATAAAATTATATATATATATATATATATATATATATATATATATATATATATATATATATATATATATATAGCATTGTCAATTAAGTTGATTAATTAACTTTCATATTTTTTCATATCAAATCACAGAGCAAGTAATAAGACAATAAATGATTGTGAATAGATAATTACAGTACAATTTAACATTTTACAGCACTTATTACTCAAATATTTGTATCTTATAGAACATCTGAATTAGTTTTGTTGTCTAATTTAACATTATTAAGTCTGCACTGCATAATTTATTATATGCACAAAGACAACATTTGGAAAATATGTAACAGAGGTTATTTCTACACTATGAAGATGAAACTTACCTTGATATTCCAGTTTTCTCTTCTCAAGCTCTGCTTCAACTTGGTCTAGCACCATTGCCAACTCACCAAGGATCTTCTTCAGATAGTTCACATTGTCATGGTCCAAGATCTTTGCCTGACAGAATAAGATCAAACCATGAAAGCCAACCCAATCCCACAAAGTCACTTGTTCTTCAAGCAGCCCAATTCTGTCACTGTGTGAAAAACAGGTGCAGCTCTGTCAGTTTAACAGAACTGTGCAACCGCCTTTTGTATTGCAAACCATCTTTTGTCATAAAAATATCATTCTTATTAGAAAAGTAATTAACTTGTGTTAATTACTTAATAAAACACAACTTTATTTAATTGAAAACAGTGCAAACACTGTGATAGCATTATCTCAGTTAAAGGGACCAAAATCGACTTTTTTCTTCATTAATAATGTACCTGCGGCTTTCTGTCATAAAAGCAGCCATTTGTTTTGACATGACCATTTTTCAAAATCTTATAATTAAACAGGCTGGTTTGTTACTGTGCCTTCAATACAGATATATGTATATAATCTATGTTAATCCGATTGGATGCCCTGTATTGTGCCTCATTCAAAAAGCATTAATGTGCTGTGGCCTATATGGGTGAACATACAGTAAGTACTCTGGTTTTCATGACATCACAATAACAGCTAATTCAAAATTTGCTGGTTTTATAATTTTCTTCTCAAAAAAAAATTGCACAGACAGTGGAATTAATTGTTAAACAAGGTTTACATACCAGCAGCCATAGCACCTACACAGCAGCACATGCAAAACCCACTGAGGCTATGCAGGTCTGGGTCTGGTTAGTACTTGAATGGGACACGAAAACCTTGTGTTTCTGCTGTTGCTGTTGGTTGACAGCAGTGTTCTGTGTTCATCCCAGTGCCCCAGTGCTGGGATGGGGACACTGTACTGTATAAATGGTGCTGTCATTTGGATGAGAGGTAAAACCGAGACCCTAATTCTCTGATTCCTGGACATTTACTCTAAAAGAGTACATGCGTTATGCCAATGTCCTGATGAAATTTCCCACTCCTGATCATCTCCATCTTCAAAAACTGGCTAAATGTCTCTTCGCCTCTCTAATAGCGAATATGTAGTGAGGGTCCTGGTTGCTGTCTCATTATTCAGGTGGATGCTGATCATTGGTTATGGTTGAGGAGACTCTCTAACTGTAAATAAAACCCTAAATAAGAAATAGTTGGACCAATAAAATGGAAAATATACATTTAAAACAGTGTTTCTTACATTTACTTTGACTTTTATTTTACTGCAGACAGAATGAAACAAAAATATTTCAACCTTTTGAGGATACTGCTTTTGTACAAAATCACGATTACAATCATCTGTTGAACTCACCTGCTTGGCAGCATATCATCATTTATTTTTTACTCCATTATTAGTTCTAAATTGCCCCTGTCCCAACTTTTTTGGAATGTGTTACAGGCCTGAAATGCAGGAATGGATGTATATTTACAAACAAAATGAAGTTGACCAGAGAAAATATAAAATATATTGGGTTCAAACTGTCTGCCATTAAATAAAATTATAAAAGTTAAATAAAAGTTTGGTTGTCCATGGCATGGGCACTATAATAGAGGAAAAGAGGCCTCAAGAGTTTTAAAAGACATTTTAAGTTACACTAGTGTTACTAGTGTTTTATCATTAGTATTTATTTTATTTTTATTTTATTATTTTTATTTAAATAATTTTATTTAAATAATAATTAATTTAAATGTATTTTAATGTAATAATTTATTTTATAATTATTTTCTATCCATTATCTTAATGGCTTAATCTAGTTCAAGGTTGCAGTGAGTCCCCACTGGACATCACACAGAGCATTACGCTGTTTTAGTCAAACCCAGGACAGTACACCAATCCACTGCAATAAATGTAATAGAAAAATTGCTTATTTTATTCTCCCTGCAAACAATGTTTTTTTACACTGTGTTTGTAAACTCCCACAGAGTTAAAATCTTCATAAAGCATCAGTCAGCTTTGGCGCTGTCTACCTTGGTAGCTACACTCAGGTGTTCAGAACATAAAAATGTTCAAAACACCATATTTTCCAACGTAATATAAACACTTCTGGTTTGTGGCAAATTCTCAGCTTTGGCTTTTGATACAAGTCAGTGATAGAGGGCTGTCAATCGCACACGTTCATTGACCACCCCAACAAAATCCTCAGATAGATTTAATGAGCAAATGTATTTAACTCTGCTGTATATTTAACATAACACCAAACTTTTGATAAGTTCTCAGCATCTTTAAGATCATTTCCAGGGTTAAAAACTGATGTAGGGACATCACTGTTACTCACCATGAGTTTTTTCTGCTTGGAAAGGTATGGCTCTGTCAGTTGTGGCTCCTCGTGGTCCAGTTTCATCAGTTCGGATGCTGCATTTGCCAAATGTCCTTGGAGATACAAAGAATGCAGTGATAACTTGCTCATGTTTTTAAAGACCCAGTCTTTGGCCAGTGTTTATTAGCAAATCAAACTTTTTCAAACTTGTGCTAAAGTTTATGCACACCTGGTTAAAGGTACATGTTTTATTGACTTTTAAAGTGAAAGTTGAGATAAACAAATAAGATGTCACATCGACAGAGAACACACTTCTGCATATTTTAATGCCTACTTACTCTTTATTTATTGAATTTAACATTTTGGAGAAATCAAAAATGTAGCTTTATAAAAGTAATGACATGCTGAATATTTTTGCTTTATTTTTATCAATCTATATATTAAATAAATAAAATAGAAACTGTAACTAAAATATGGAAAACATTTTCATTTGTTTGATGTAGCACAAACGTCAACTTGTTGCTTATTTTCACAAGTCAACAAAATGTGTACTAGTTCACCTCCAAAAATGAGAACGTAAAACAAATTGTGTCATAATTGAACTCAAAAAGATAAAAACTCATATATTTATATTTATAGTTCTGTAATTACAAACTGTAGACTATCTGTCCCTATATAACCACATGATCAGCTCTGAAGTCTGATCCACTTGTACCAGCACAAAACACACTAACACACCACCACCACGTCAATGTCACTGCAGGGCTGAGAATGATCCACCACCTAAATAATACCTGCCTTGTGTGGGTCCTGATCATTTAAGAACACGGTGAATGGAGACTAACAAAGTATACAGAGAAACATGGACTACAGTCTGTAATTGCAGAACTACAAAGTGCACCTATACAGCCAATGGAGCTGATAAAACGACGAGTGTAGATACAAAGAGGTAGTGTTAAGTGAGTACTGTACACATAAATATTTAGTCAAATATATTGGGGATAGTAATTTATTTTATAATATTTTGTAATGTATTGTGAAGAATCTAACAAATTCAGATTTTTCAATAATTTAAACCCCATTTGGATAAAAAAAAAATTAACACATGCTTTTAACAATAGTTTTAAAAATAGTCATATCATTATTTTAACAATAATACAATCAGAAATACAATGCCTGAAGAACATAAATCCTCAGTACTTAATAAAGTCTTACCCAAGTGAAAATACACAGTGACAAAAAGTCCAATTTTAACAAGTGTACCCAAACTTGTGACAGGCAGTGTTCTTGAGATCATGTTTTCTGGATCAGCTACAGGACTCTTGCTGAGGTAATCTCTAATTATAAGCTGTGCTTTGGGCAAAGAATCAGGAGTGGGGATGGACAGTATTTTTCCTCTTAACTTTAAAACCGACTTGACAACTAATTAAGGTTCCTAATAAAATTTTTACACTCAAAAATCAAATCAATGCTTCTGATAAACATAATTCAGGAAAAAGCCTCAGTTCAACAGCATTTGCCATAAAACAGATTTATTAGGAGTTATGCAGGGCTTCCCCAACCTAATTAATTCCACTTCAAGACTACTGGCTGGATCACAGCTTTGGCCCTGATTTACCGCCCTGGTTCAATGCGTAATGCCTGAACAATGCAGTTCAAATGAATATGGCAGATCTAATATCAAGGGCCTTTACATAAAGCAGCTCGCCTTGTAGCAACTGAGGTTTCATGCCAATACAAGGTCAACACTTGCAGAGGCTCTGCTTAGCTCAATGCCTCAGTCGTCCAAGAGAAAGAACATTTTTATTTGTATTTTATCCCAGAGGATAATTCTCTCTGCTACAACACAGAGCAGACTCAGCCAAAGAGGCTAGATGAGACAAAACAAGACGATTCTAGACTTTTTCTATAAATCAGTTTGATGTGTGAACTCTGTAGAACACTGAATCATGCAGGCTTGAGTTGTAAAAACATGTTAAGTTAGCCTACATCATAGAAAACAAAAAATCAAAAATGAGATCTCCTCAATATCTCTGTAGTTTCTCCTAGAAAACAATGAGTTCAGATGAACACAAATTATACTTTATAAGCGCACAATTGCTCTCTTTCTGCTCACGTTTCTCCTGAGAAAAAGACCTCTCGCATCTGCTCTTCAGTTTTAGTCGAGTTCTTAGTAAATTCCTACTTTGTGCTCTGATTTGTTAAGAAAAGAACCTAAATTCAAGAATTTCATTATGATCTCAAATATTTCTCTTCTTATCATTTATGATGCATGAATTAATCATTTTTATCCTCATGCTATTTCTCCTAAGGAATTTTAGAAGAATCTCCAGGAGCAATCAAAGAGCAACATTTGAGAAATAAAATGTAGACATAGTTTACATACTTGAGCGCTTGGAATACTTTCAATTTACAATGCATTAAAAACTTTGGAGAATTTTGGACAAATTAAACGACTGTAGGGTTAAACATTCTGCCAAATAAATCACAAAAACAAACATCTTCCTAATTTAAGTACCTCATAATTGATAAAACCAGGAAAACTCATTTAGAAAGACTGAAAGCATGGGCATGGCTAGGATATAAAGACTAAATATACATAAAAGTGAATGAATATAGGTCAGAGGGAGTGAAAAATTATACTTTCACTTAAAAAAAGATGGCTCAATGCACAAGACCACCTCTAGCAATGCCCCAAACTGAAAGAATGGAAAACCAAAACTGGTTTATAACCAGTGACTGTAACCCTTTAACACTCTACTCAACCATTTTGAAGAGCACAATTAAGTTGCTATATCTTATTGAAGAAGGCATTGGACTTAACACAATGTGATTGTGCCATCTCTACCAATCGGTAGAGGTACAGTAGGCTAAAATACATTCACTATATGTCACTAGAAATGCAAAATGTTCTTGTCTTATAATTCTTGCTGAGGATTTTAAAGGGTTAAATTGTAAAGTAAATTGTAAACAATCATATGAAACTTTACACATTATTCTACAACATTTTTTTCCATGTGAACACAGTCCTAACTATGCCTACCCACATAGTGATTACTGTTAGATTACTGTTATTCATTTAGATGTTCTTTAGACACAGGACATATTGTTTCAGGAGGTCACCTATATCCTAATAGCTTTTTCAACTATTTGGAAGTCTGCCATTTGTTTCACCTCATAGCTCACTGTCTGTAGCCAAATATTAGATGATCAACATTCATGACTGGGACTTGACTTTCCATCGAAGCATATTTTTGCTAAAAACTGTATAAAATGTCAGGCTGATCTGCAGCTACTACATCACTTTGTGCTCAGTATGCCCTATATGCCTTATATTTTATATATAGGGTTTTGTCCCTCCAGTGATCATCTTATCTGCAAATTTTCATCAGTCTACATACGGTGAAGTTCCTGAAAGCCTGGAGTCTAACAGTTAATATTGTTTGAATTATATTTTGTTTTTAGAACTGTTATGAGTTCCAGGAAAGCACTAAATTGTGGCATCACTTACTACGTATTTCAGCAGTGGCGTACTTTGGGATCATAGAGTCAGTGGTGAGTTCTGGGTGGAGGATGCAGCCATGTGTGTAGGCATCCATGGGCAGACCATCCAGCAGCTCTCGGTACTGCTGTACCCGGGCATGCATGGGAGTGCCTTCATCTGGAATAAGCTGAGCTATTGTATCTGTGATACACACACACACATACACACACACACATACACAGTTATATCACAAACTGCAGTAAATATGTAATTTTGAACCTAATGATTTGTTTTCTCATGGGATTGGCCTTTAATTTTTTTATATATATTTCCAGTTTTATACTCAATACACACAATTACACATATTAATGCTCCAACTAACTATGCTACTCATATCCATAGACTACTGTTAATGATGACTGTAATAATGTGTAGTTAATTTATTAATTAATCAAATTTGCAATTTAAATTCTTCTGCCAAGCAAAACAGTTAACACATTAATAAACTAATCTGACATACAGTACTATACAAAAGTGTTAGGTAGCCATGAAGATTGTTTAACTACTTCTAAAGCTGGCAATAACAAGAAAGTCTTTATATATATTAAGCCTTATAATATATTTATTAGACTCCAGCAACTTCACAAATTTAAACACTAATGCTTAAACATTTCGGGGTGAAGTATTCATGACAACACTTTTCTAGCCACTTCTAGACTATGATAAAAACAATAAATGTTGCTGCTCCAAATACTCAACCTTTTGTGGTAGAAGGCTGAGGTAGGACAGTATCACTACTTTTTAGCTCAGGTTTGATTGTTAACAGTGAGTTTATAGACTTTAATACAGCTGTTTACTCCCCAGAGGTTTAGCACAAATTTTATGCAAGGTATTATGGGATGTGGGAATATGCCAACTAGTGTAACAGTTTGTTTACTGACTAATATCTCCTATTCTACTGATTAATCGTGCTTATTGAGGTTGTTTACAGGCTAATATCTCCTATTCTAGTGATTAATAGTGTTTATGAGGTTGTTTATGGACTAATATCTCCTATTCTCAGGATTAATTGTGTTTATTGAGGTTGTTTACAGGCTAATTTCTCCTATTCTAGTGATTAATAGTGTTTACTGAGGTTGTTTATGGACTAATATATCCTATTCTAGTGATTAATAGTGTTTACTGAGGTTGTTTATGGACTAATATCTCCTATTCTAGTGATTAATAGTGTTTATTGAGGTTGTTTATAGACTAATATCTCATATTCTAGTGATTAGTAGTGTTTATTGAGGTTGTTTATGGACTTATATGTCCTATTCTAGTGATTAATAGTGTTTATTAAGGTTGTTTATGGTCTAATCTCCTATTCTAGTGATTAATGGTGTTTATTGAGGTTGTTTATGGACTAATATCTCCTATTCTAGTGATTAATAGTGTTTATTGAGGTTGTTTACAGGCTAATTTCTCCTATTCTAGTGATTAATAGTGTTTACTGAGGTTGTTTATGGACTAATATCTCCTACTCTGCTGTATATCATTTTATGTCTTATGATGCCTTGTGTGAAATATGTGCAAAATTTCTGGTAAAGAATAAACACCTGTACTGAGGTCTAGAAACTTGTCACCAACTTGTAGGAGACACCAAAATGGAGCTAAAAAGCAGTGACACTGTCTCTATCTCACCCCTCTAACATAGCAGTAGAGTATAGGGTATCTGGAGCAGAAGCATTTGTGGATTTTTTGAGTCTCCAAACAGCTAAAAATGTCTCCTGAAATAAAAATATGTGCTGTCATGGACAGTTTTGTGTGAGCCTAAACCTTTAAGCTGCAGTGTAAATAAAAAAGTTGGTGTTTCAATATGACAACACCACACACTGAAGGGCTAAATTCCAGCACCAGCACGCTTGACTTGATGCTGTATTGATTAGCTGCAGCAGCTACTGATTGTTAACTGTAAATACTGGCCTTCCTCAAGAAGAGGTTCAGAAATCCATCCAAAAGAACAGCACTGCATATAAACACTTAGTACCATATGGAACATTATCTTATCATATTAATATGTGGCTTATTTGGAGCTACTACCACCACAACAAAGGTGTCCTGCTCTCAGAGTACAGCATGGGGAAGTAGCTCTGAGTTAACACAATTACTGTCGCAGTGAGCCAGAGGTCTGATTTCAACACAAACTGGCTGAGCGAGATAAAGACCCAATGATGGATAGAACAAGTGGCTGAAAGGCAAGAAAGGGCTGGGGCGTCCTGGCCTGTCTGCACCATCTCTGCACTTCAGGAGGAACGGATGGCAGAGAGGCACCTGGCTGGACTCCAGCCTGCTGACTAATCAGCCTCTGCCCCGCAGGCTGACCTTCGTATCTCCACCAGGCTCAGGGGGAGATCTGTCGCAACACAGCCTCAGAGAACAGCAACAGAACATGTAGCTTCTACAATAGGACTCATGTAACTCCAGTCCTGACAGGACAAAGAACCACACAGGTCAGCGCGGTACTCTAAAGGAAAACACTGATATACACAACTGAAACTAATCCATCGGCTAAGACATGTGTGGTGCCCAAAGTTAACACTTTTAGTTCTAAAGTGGATCTATGAGGCTAATGTAGCTAACACGCTAATATACTGATCAGTCACAACATTAATATCACTCACAGATGAAATGAACATTGATTATCTTGCAACAATGACGCATGTGAAGGACATACTAGATGTTATAGAACACTGAGCCACTTCCACAAGGTATTTATGGCCAGACAACAGGTATAACCCCTCAAAAACTTACACTTACTACATCCTAAGCTTTATTATACAATGATTTAGCACCTGATTTGCATCTGGAGAACAGCCTCTAACATTAGACACCTCGGCCTGATCAGAGGCGAAGCATCACTTTTGAGCAGAGGCACCCCAGGCTAAAAGCCTTAAAGGGACTCTGAAAAAGACTAAAAAGAAAATTTAATTACTAGCGCCTGCATAGAGGATATTTCCTTTGGTTTATATTTATTTGGTTTGTGGCTGGTGCTATGTGTATGTGCATAAATCACTACTGGTGTCGAACTGGTGTCTGTGCATTGTCTCTAAGCTAAGCTAAGCACCTGGACACTGTGACCACGTCCACCCCCCATCGGTGTGTCACAATGGACTACAACGCAAAGTGTTTGAGTTGTCCTTAAGTAACAGAAGTTTGTATTAGTAGTCTGAACTCTTGCAGGATGTAGTCACTGGAGGCTAGATTCACTCTACATAACATTCAGAGTCATCAGATTGTACTTTTCACACTACACGACCTGTTATTTTGTAAACAGGAATCTTCCAGTGGTTGTGGCTTTAACACTACATGACTGATCAGTGACACCAGGTCACAAAGATCTTTCACCAGAAGGAATCTGCGACTTGTCCGCCTGCTCTTCAAAAACACAATTTGTCACAAAAACATTGCAATGTCATGTGCAAAGCATATTTTTTGTCTTCCAAAATGGATGTCCGTATACAAATAGCTAGTGTGTTCACGCACAGTGAAAACACACAAAAGAAAAAGAAAAGAATATGGAAGAGAAAATGGATAAAAACAATGTTGTGGGCCCCGAGTGACTCAGCAGGCTAAGACGCTGACACTATGACCAGAGGATTGCGAGTTTGAATCCCGGTCAACAGCTGGGGCCCAAGAGAGCAAAAATTGGCCGTGCTCTCTCTGGGTAGGTAGATGGCTCTCTCTCTCTCCCTATCACTTTCACATTGTAATGTCTCAGGCATCTGATTGGTCCATTCAAAGCTGGGAATCCTGCGCTTTCCTCCGAGCGCGTTAGCTCCCCAGTGACTGTGTATCAGCGGTAGTTTAAAAAGAGGTGGTGGCCGCATCACACGCAACGGAGGAGGCTTGTGCTTGTCTTCACCCTCCTAGAGTCAGGGACAGTGCAAAAGTGATGGGGAGAGTCCTAATGGATGGAATGGGCTAATTGGCTACTACTACATTGGGAAAGGGACAAAAATTGGCCAAAATGAATTTAAAAAATCAATGTTGTACAACTCCACTCTCAGCTCTCCTCAATGTCTTGTGGTTTCTAGTCACAACACTTTTCACACTACATTTAGAGCCGCCGACAGGTCCAAAAATTAAGATCAGTGACCTCTCAGCAAGCTCTCAGATCGTATCTTCCAGCAGTTCACACAGAGCGACAAAGCCAATGCCAAGGGTACCGATTTCCCTTCAACCTGAGCCTTTTGTCATCTCCAAAAACAGTCAGCAACACAATAATAGGTGCTAAAATTGCATAGTGTGAACCTTGGCTAAGGGGTTGAATCATTATGATTTAGCTGTGGAATTACTAGTTGAGTAAAAGCATCAATTACATGATGTCCCTCTAGTACAAACCTAAAGAAACAAACACTGGACACCAAACATGTCAAAGCTTATCATGGATTACATTTGGGGCATGAAAAAAACTTAGTCAATTACTTCTGAATGTGGTGTGTATTAGAGCAGAACACAGACTTAACTCTGCATACTGGCCAAGCTCAGGAATTCACTAAACATCCTCTGCACAGAGCGAAACCCAAGACGTCCCAGTATACACACAGCTCAGGATTCCTGGCAAAGCAATACTGCAGCACTGTGCCTCCATTTACACATAAATACACCCGCTTAAAAGAACCTCTTAACTACCAAAGAAATGTTTTCCGCACTTGCATGAAGACCAGGAACATAATCTTGTCTGAAAAAGGGAACAAAGACATAGACAGACAAGAGCAAGATTTAAAAGAAGACTCAGGCACCTGCTGCTTTAAAGTCCACCATCACTGAAAGATGCTGTACACTATGCTGCACACTGAGCTGCTGTTCTCTTCTGCAGTGAGCACTGCTATCTCTATTGTCCCTGTCGGCAGTCAATCTTTGCACTCCCTATTCCCTGTGAGGAGTGGCCCAAGTCCATGCTGCCAGACTTCATTACAAATTAAAGCATAAGACAGCCCCTGCAAATCAGGTCATTGCTGGTGGCTCCACATCCTCCATGCAGTTCAGAGCCATCAATAAGCATGCAAAGAGCACCAACACTTTGTGTGCACTGATCTCTGCCACAAACAAAACTTTCATGACTGGAGAGTGATCTACTCTCATTATTGATATTATTAAGCATCATCAAGTGGAATCTGATCATACGGCTCTCAGTTCTCCAGAATAATGTCACCTTTTGGAGAATTTAAGCTTCTCAATAGCTTTATTCATTTCTCTGATTGTGCTCATCCATTTGTTCTTCTTGTATTGTGTCCACAAGGTATGAACAGAAAGCACTGGGACACCTGCTCATTCATTGATTCTTTTGTTTATCCTGTTTTTGTTGAAGGAACTGTCTCTACTGTCCAGTGAAGGCTTTCTACTAGATTTTGGAGCATTTCAGGGAGGATTTGTTTGCATTCAGAGACAAGATAGTGAGGTCAGGATGAGACCATCCCACCTCATCCACAAATTATCCCAAAAGTACTAGATGTAGCAGAGAGCACAGCTCCACTGCTCAATACTGTGGGGTTTCATACCTCTCTAGCCCATGCCAGGCATTAGACATGGTGCCAATAGGTTCATGTGTATCTGCTCCTAATCTATTGGCAGTGCTTCTCTACAGGAACTAGACCAGTGAAGGTATGTCCACAAACTTTTGGACATATAGTGCATCTTCAGTTTGGTTATCTGGGCTTTGATCGAGAGGTGAAGATCAAAGAGCCAGATGTTTGTTTCCTTTGCTACTGAAGAAAACCTCAGAAGTCTTCGCCACAACCAAAGCTCAAAGGCATCAGCATTCTTCCTGTCCTACTTTTCTCAACCACAGATCACAGAACATTCAGTTCGAATCTTTGCTGGGAAAAATCATTACATCTCAA
This sequence comes from Crenuchus spilurus, assembly GCA_036984385.1. NCBI lineage: Eukaryota > Metazoa > Chordata > Actinopteri > Characiformes > Crenuchidae > Crenuchus > Crenuchus spilurus. The sequence goes on along the minus strand of BRDA01000397.1, from coordinate 46,956 downwards.
GATCTTCTCAAGCGCCTTCATCCATGTTTTGCTGACTTGCATTTCCTGGCTGCAGGAGAAGGTAAACAAGGCTGGTAGCAGTTATCCACCATTTCTTTATTTTCACCCTCAGTGGTAAAGTTAGTGATCTTTCCTGTTGTCATATCTTTTCTTCTATGAATGTTGTCATCCACAGAATGCTGCCTTGTTTATCTTCTTTGCCAATGCAGAACCATTCTTCCATGTTCTGTCACTGTTGTTGCTTGTTGATATATAGGTTCCTCAGAGCAATGAGATGCTGTGGTATACCACTTTCCTCAAGACATTCCATAATTTGGTGTAATCGCACAAGTGAAGGCTTTACTGTAGCCACACTGTGACCCATTTTCACAAATCTTCAAGGAATAAGAGCACTGTTCTCTGATCAGTTCTGCTCAGTAAAGCCACAGTAATTAAAGGAAGAAATCTGATCCCAGACCAGCACCTCATGTCTGAGAAGCTGGTGAATATGGCCCATTGATTTTCATCTTGAATTCCTTGACTTTTTCAATAATTCTGCATGCATCTGCAATTATATCTTTTGTTCCTCTGCATTTCCTGAAACCTTCTAGCATGTCTGGCAGTTCAGTGTAAGGCCGTAGTCTGCACTGTGTATAATTTTGCAGCTGTGTGTTATAAGGAAATTTTGTACAGTAGTTTGCAGTCTTGAGACTTGGTCTCAAACTGACCTTTTCTAATCTCCTGAACATTTGGGCCCCGAGTGGCTCAGCAGGATAAGACGCTGACACTATGACCAGAGGATCGCGAGTTTGAATCCCAGTCATGCTGTATGCCAGGGGTGGCCAACCCTGGTCCTGGAGAGCCGCATTCCTGCCCAGTTTGGTGATCTTCCTGATCAAACACACCTGATTCAACTCAGCAGGCAATTAGCAAGTTTAATTGTAGTGTCAGAGCAGTGACATCACCAAACTGTGCAGGAATGCGGCTCTCCAGGACCAGGGTTGGCCACCCCTGCTGTATGCCATCAACAGCTGAGGCCCACAGAGAGCAAAATTGGCAATACTCTCTCTGGGTCTACTGATTTGTCCATTCGGAGCTGGGAACCATGCGCTTTCCTCCGAGCGCGTTGGCTCCCCAGTGACGGTGTATCAGACGTAGTTCAAAAAGAGACGGTGACTGTATCACACGCAATGGAGGCGGTGATGTCTTCACCCTTCTAGAGTCAGGGACAGTGCAAAGTGTTGGGCAGAGCGCCCTAGCAGATGGGATGGGTTAATTGGCTATTACCACATTGGGAAGGGGAGAAAATTGTCAAAAAAAATTGTATTTGCAATTTAAAAACATTAGTTAACATTATTAGTTGTTTTTAAGGAAATGTGCCCAGCTTGACTGTACAATAAAAGGTGGAATCAGAAAATCTGAAGAGAAAAGAGGAATGATGTTTGCTCTCTTTTTGTTTGTTCGGAATTCATCTTGTGCAAGTGGAGGTACGGTTTTCTTACAAGCCCAGTAATAACAGTATTACCATAATCAATTCTACCTGTAATAAATGCCTGGACATTTGTTCTGCATCTCCTTGGGATAGAAATGGCCTAACCTCAGCAATATTTCCCAAATGATAAAAAAAAAGCAAGCCATGTTCACCTGCAGAATAAAACAGTGCAGAATGTAACATTACACCCTGATTTTATACTTTTAACCAAAGGTGGGGTCATTTTTTACACAAAGACTTGATTTTATTGTACACATTTTGCACTAGTCTTAGTCTACAAAGCTAAAAGAAAACACCATAAACTTGGACCTTGCTGGACTCCAAAACAAATATTGATATATTTTAAATGAAAAACGTCAATAAATATGATTATTTCCATTCTGTAATTGTGTCAAAGATGCCTACTGAGTTTCTGAGCTTGTGGATTACAATTGTATGATCAGCTGTGGCAAAAGCTTTAGATGAAGTACAACCAATATAAAAAGACAACTTGAGTCTAGATGTCCAATAAACATGTCCCTGACCTTTCCTCTTATTGGAAACGCTTCACATTTGTCTTAAATTGTCTGGATAACTGAGCAACACTGTTTTATAAAACACCACCCAGATCTTTATTTGGGCTTTATTAGTAATGCTTCTCCAATGGAACAAGTTACTTTAACAGCACTGCCTCACTGGTTATCTCATTTAGCATTGCTTACATGGACGAGTGATCATGAAAGCCCCCGAGAGGAAAACCTCAGTTCCCTTGTAGTGATTCTACATTTAGTACTCGCATTCAAAATGTCCTACAATTGTACTAAAAACATATACGGCATGAAATAATAGTCATATGTTCTTCAGATTCAAATAGCCATAACCATTTTAAAAGCAGACATTCAGTGCTTAATGACCATGTCTGATGAATATGTCCTTGAGCATTTCTCAGTGAAGTAGTTTCTTTTCACCATCAGTGATCTTTCCTTGCACTCCTGGAGGGCCATTTGCAGTGTAGTCCTCGTCATTCAACTCATGTACAGCTCAACAATCAGAGGATGAGCTAAATCATAAGTGCCAGGCCCAGTATATTCTGCAACACTCTGGGTCATCCAATAACATAAGTGTGATCTAAATTATTTTGATTAGGAAATACCAGTGAGGAGGCCTATAAGTAGTGAGGCTGTAATCAAACATTCTACATGTGGAACTACAAGGGCAAGTCAAAAATTATCCTCAACTTATATCAACTTCTGATGGTCGTGATATCTTATCAACACTTTCTGTACCAGGTCGTTATCTCCGTAGTAACTGCTGTGCAGGTTTGAACACATTATGTCAGTTCATTTATGACTGCAGCGCAACAAAACATGGCCACCACACTTATGATTGAAAGAAGAGCAGCATTCAGTGATTTGTTGCAGATGTGTTTGGACATCTGAAAGTGAAAGTTTCTTAAAAGTGAGACATGGATTCATCACTACGAGCCTTAGAGTAAACAGCCGAGTATGGAATGGAATCATCCTCAATCAAAGAAAAAGTTCAAAAAGTTAACCATTAGCTGGAAAATTGATGCCGACAGTTTTCTGGGTCTCCTAAAAGAAGCCATAAGAGGACGGAGATTCACGTCTGATGAAGAGGTGAAGACAGCAGTGCATTCGTGTCTCACAGCTCAGCCAAAAAATTTTTTTATTAAAAAAAAAAACTGAATAGCAGAGAGATTATGTCGAAAAAGTAATACATTTGCATTTGTTTTTTCTGAAAACGGATTAAAATCAATTCTACAACCAGAGTACATCACTCCACATTGTTTTTGACTCAGGTTTTGGTTAACAAACTGCAAACTGGTACTGTTTCCAACACTAGTGATGCGAGGGTGCATCTCAAACTTATGCACCCAAATGAGCATGGCCTGATGATTTGTATGCTGTAGAATAACTTTGTTTCAGCCATAAAGAGAGCTAAAACAGCCTCAAAAATTAAGCTATTTGACTGACAAAACAGAACCTTGTCTCAGGCATTAGAGAGAGGCAAGAAAGGCCCACAAATCAACACAACTGACTGATCACAGAGAACCACTGCCCTTGTAGCAAGATATTCAGGCTAGCAAAGACTAACTAAATGGCATCTTTGCAAATTCTGTTGAAAAACAGAGGAATGTAGTGTCACCAGCTAGAGATCAGTTGCCATGCCTGACATGAGTAACATGAGCTAAGCTCTCCTGCCAATGCTCACAAACCTGGCATGTTGGCTATCCTTGTATCTGCCTACCAGTTGACAGACTTACAGACATCCTCAAGATCTGCTTCACTCTGGTGTACAAATGCCTCAAACCTTTAACTGTACTGTATTATCTGTGGCCAAGTATCACCTCCCTGAAACACCATTGACATGGTTATTTAATCCTCATAATTATACAAATTAAATAATTTAATATATTTATAATAATAATAAAAAAAAGAAAATGCAGTCTGGTTAGTTCAGAAAATGATGCTGTTGATTTCAGTACATTCAGAATAACCCATAATTCAAAAGTCCTACAAAACCAAAATCATCGCCAACATCTTGTTCTGCAGAAATTCAGACAAGGGCAGTTCATCCGGCAGTCCATCACAATCACCGGCACTGGAGCGCCTCACGGCTTTGTGTCTCTTCAACCACAACTGTGTGATTACACACAGTGCCAGCACTGAGATTAAATCTGCTTGGCACAGCTGTAGCTGGGTTGATATTTGATTAGGATGAATCAGCTTACAGGAAGTTACAAGAAATTCCACCCCTGGAAGCAGCTTCATCTGGTCCTCAAATAGCACGTCCACTTTTTTAAGATATATAAGAAGAGTGACCACGATCACCAAGTCAGGAGCTCATTTACTACTTTCTCTACTTTGTCCGACTGTTTACTGTCTATAAGTTTGTGTTCATAATTGAATTCTAAAAGGTAAACGGTCACATACACAGTCATACCGGAATATTATGGCCACCTACCTAACAGTGGGAATAACCACTCTTGGCTCAGAGTGTTCAACCAATGGTGATGCCAGATTCTTTCCTCATTGCTCCTCTGTTCATTATAGAGGTTAACTGGTCACTGTGGTGTGTTGAATGCTCTGTACCACTCACTGGAGCTGTTGCTCCCCTCTGGCATCAATTGCACATGAGGCACCACTAATATGCTGTTGAGAGGCACTCAATGTACAAGAAGTGTATTCTCAGTACACCTTCACTACAGCAGCTCTAGAACATCCCACAAAGTTAGCGTTTTCTTGAGATGCTACCACTCTTCACCTGGTCTCCCATTATCATGAACTTTTAGACATCAGTCAAATCACGTCCTTTACCCATCATGATGGTTTTACACTCTGCTACAACGGACTGATATTTTTTCCACCAAAGTATTAGCACATATAAAAAATTTATTTGGGGGCCCCCCAAGTGACTTAGCAGGCTAAGACACTGACACTATGACCAGAGGATCGCGAGTTCGAATCCCGGTCATGCTGTTTGCCATCAACAGCCAGGGCCCAAGAGAGCAAAATTGGCAGTGCTCTCTCTCAGCGGGTAGATGGCGCTCTCTCTCCCTATCACTCACACATTGCAATGTCCGCTGACTCAAGCGTCTACTGATTGGTCCATTCGGAGCTGGGAACCCTGCGCTTTCCTCCAAGCACGTTGGATCCCCAGTGACGGTGTATCAGCGGTAGTTTGAAAAGAGGCGGTGGCTGCAAAAGTGATGGGGAGAGTCCTAGCGGACAAGATGGGCTAACTGGCTACTACTACATTGGTAAGGGAAAAAAACTGGCAAAAAAAAAAATATATATATATATATATATTTACAACAAATTTTTGTTTCTTTTCTGTTTCTTAAAATTATTAACTGATTACGTCTTTTTTTTAGACTTTGTGGGCTCTGACTTTACCTTCACTGTCATATGCAGGGGAGCCTTACCTTCATTAAGACAGTGCAGATCGAAATGCTTACCCCCTACAAAGTTGGTCTCTAAGTACTCGATGATCTGGTTGTAGTCACTGACGATGGTGTCTCCGTGGATGAAAACAGGCACCTCCTCTCCCAGGTTGAGTCTCATGAACCAGGGCTCCTTGTGCTCAGTCAGAGGCATACTCACATCCCGCTCCTCACACAGCAGACCTTTCTCATTAATCACCAGGCGCACCTGTCAGCAAACACATACATACTTAAATATGCATCTAACATTCTCCTCTTCCCAGAAGCATCAACATAAACACACTTTAGCATCTTTGTGGAAATGCACTTCACATCAGTATAACATCTGCAGACAGACAAAGTCTAGCTATAAAGATTATGGGTTCAAACTATAATCACTGTCCTACCAATTGTGATGAACTAGATCTGTGTAATTTTCCTCTGAAGGACATTAATTCAACGCTAGGCTTTAGGGATTTCTCTCCAGAGAAAATTCACTCAATATAATTAGTCTGAGCACCATAGCAGGCTGTGTCCTCTGAGCTGCTAATCACTAAAAAGTGTGGGCAGCTTCTACAGACAGTATGTAAAGACAAATCAAAGCCTCTTTGCTCTGGTTATCACAAATTTAAACCTGACAAAGAGTTAATTATGCTGACTGGACAGAAACATATGGTGTTTTGCACAATCCTAACACTATTAACATTATCTCGCTATCTACAAACATACATAGCTCAATAACTGCTTAATGCAGTCTGTTCCACTAGTAAGAGATAAGACATTTATCAAATAGACCAAATAATATAATAAATGTAAAATTAATATGGGGGCAGCCATGGCCCAGTGGTAAGGATCTGGTCTTGTGACCAGAAGGTCGCTGGTTCAATCCCCAGACAGGACATGACTGCAGTGCCCTTGAGCAAGGCACCTAAACCCCTAACTGCTCCCTGGGCACTGGTGGATAAGGGCTGCCCACCACTTCGGGCACAAATTCTCACAGCCTAGTGTGTGTTTCAATGCATGAATGGGTTAAATGCTGAGGTCAAATTCCATTGTTTGAAAAATCACATTGGCTAAATTTGTTGATCTTATATTCAACATGTGTAGTATATGTAAATTAAATATATGTAATATTAAATATAAAAATATTTCAGCCTTTCTGCTGTTCTTCACAACTAATATAATCACAAAATGTTATTTCTCCCCTTTAAAGACTGATTGTACATTATTTAATATCTTAGAATGAGATGTACTCTAACTTATCAAGTGCCAAACAATATATCCACAGAATTAAGCTGACTAATGTTTGGAATAAACCCACAGTCAATAAAACTAATAGTAGGTTGATATGATTACACTGCATTTAAGATATTAAACACTGCTGCTTCAAATAGTGTTAAACAGTGGGAGTGAACTGACAGTCCATTTTGATTTAGATATTACTGAATGTAACTTAGTTAGTGAAGCTATGCCTTTATACAGAGGGTCAAACTTCTGTAGTAAGAAAGATTGCGCTACAGCCGGGGGCGTTCCTGAAATAACAGGAGTGTTTCTGCAATAAAAGGGTATTCATGGCCTATATGAACTATAACTTAAATCTTGAGTATTACTATAAACCTAAACTGTAAACCCTTGTGTAAATTCTTAGATCCACTAAGCACTCTAAATCTAACTTTACTGCGAACAAGGGGGCGTGGCTGGTGTAACCAGTGCAAGAGAGGTCTTCCTGTTGTAGCATAAGTCTAGTTCACACTATATTATAAGACAGACAATTAGCCCAGTTGTCCAGTCGCCGACAGTTTTTTGTAGATCGCAGACAAAAACCTCTGCTCCAAGGCAAATCCTGGGGTGTGAACTGCTGAAGGACGCTCGTCGATCTGTCACCAATTGATTGCTGACTAGTCAGATGCTCAGGAAATATGTTATTGTGACTGCACTGCAGAAATAATGTGATTGATTATATCTATGATCAATGCAATGGACAGATGAAATAAAGCTGGCGACAGTATGTATGTAATATTCTTGAAACTGTACAGCAAAGTTAACCCATTGAGCTGATTTGGGATGAACTGGACAGAAGAGTGAAAAGCAAAGCAAACTTATGAGTGCCACAGATTTATGTGAACTTCTGCACCAGATTTGTGAAGAACTGTCTGAAGAATATTTGATGTCTATTATAGAAAGAATGTCACAAATGTGTTCAGCTGTTATATCTGCCAAACGTGGCTACTTTGAGTCCAAAAATGTAGATACATTTTGGTCTATAAATTGATTCCATGAGCTCTTATTTAACTCCTGTGCTTTCATTTCAGAGTGCAATGAAACTTTAAACTGAGTCATTTTCAATAAAAAATTGTGAAAAATTGACTGGTAGTGTAACGGTGGGCTCACAACTGAGTGTGCTAATCATAGAGACAATAGAGGGCGAGTGCAGGTAAAAGAATAATCTTTAATGAACAGGACACTAAAACAAGAACACAAACACAGGACTAAGTAGGAATACTGGACAAGGCAATAACAGGGCTAGACATTAATACAGGACTAGGCAGTAACAGGATTGGACATAACAATAAGAGAATAAACATGGAACCAGAACTCAAAACAGACTACCAAATAATAGGGGAGGGGCTACAGGCATGAGAGGAAGAGGGGAACCAGAAATCAAAACGAAGACACAGAACTCAAAACACCAGGCTAATGTAAGGCAGACAACCAGGAAGACTGAAACAACATGAAAAGTAAATCTACAAACCATAACGAGAGGGAAACCCAACAAAGAACTAGAAGAGGATGTGTGCAAAAGGAAGGATAAACCAAATAAATCCAAACTCTAAAACACTAAGAAGACCAAAGACTGAAACAAAAACAAACACAAGAACAATCAAACCTGAACGGGGGTAAATAGACTACGAGGGAACAAAACCAATGAATAGAAAACAACACCGAGCAATGACTGACTGGATAGTGGAACTTTTATACCAACCAGTGATTACGGAAATGTGAATCAGGTGAGTGCCGCAGAGGGAGTGACGTGTGTGGGTGAAATGCATTATGGGGAATGTAGTGCGTGAATAAATGGAAGACTAGACACATGAATAAAGGGTGATGAGGAAGTGGACTACAATCTATGGTGAAAGTGAGTGTGAATGACTGGATCTGATTACAAAGTAGATGTGTGATTTGATAGAGAGAGAGAGAATAGACAAAAAACAGAACAAGGCATGAGACAAACGTTACAGGTAGCATATGTAATTTTTAAACATGAATTCTTTCTCTCTGTTGTTATGTTAATGCTACCACAATTTGGTAAAGACTATTTTATACAATGTCTTAATATTATAATTGCTATTATTTCTATTAAACACATCTGTGGGTCTCCCAGAAGAGCCGGGTTCAGGACAACACTGACCTTGGTGCTAATGATACTACTTCCTACATTAGACAGAACAACACTGGCCTTTGTGCTAATGATACTACTTCCTACATTGGATGGATGGATGGATGGATGGATGGATGGATAGATAGATAGATACTTTATTAGTCCCTTGCGGGAAATTCAGGGAAGAGGGAAATAAGAAAATGTGGCCTTAAATGTGGACTTAAAATTAAATGTTGGGGTCTTTCACTCAGTAAACATGTAAGTCAACAGATCCTCTCATACAGTCTGCATTTCAAGTAACTGAATGCTTTGTCAGATATTCTATAGATTAACTAAGACTTACATGTTCAAATGTCCATTAATATGTACATATGAGTCCAAATGGAAGAAATTAAAACGTCTTTAGTATGTTACAAGTTGAGTGAAATGAGAATTAATGAATGCCTTCTCCTACCAGAAACCCCACAAACATCAGTAACTTAAATGACCCAGGACTGCATTACAAAATATCCCAGTCAAAGCTTTATCAATCCATGCAAAACCAAAAAATAAATTTGTGTTATTTATGCATCTCCACAGGTTTTTTAAGGTTATTTGATAAACACAAAAGACATGCTTGTCTTACAGACTCTGGAGCCTAATAGGGCTTATTGTCTACAGGTTTACAGCTCTCTGTATTGTGTTGTCTTTGCAAGAAAAGCTCTTCCTGGCATAAATACAGCAAGGAAGCCATTCTGCTCACCCTGCCACAAAACAGATTCACTGAGCTGTAACTAAAATAACAGCTGAACAAGCCCTCACTATACAATGGTAACAACATCGATCAGCAGATTTACTTCTCCCACTCATAAGAATCTAACATCTAATATCTCTGCCATGACACGTAAACATGTCATATTCTTTAGTCTATCAGAGACAGGTCAGATACAGTCTAATGCAAAAGTTTGGGCATAAAACGTACATGTTTTATTAATTTCCAAAGTGAAAACGTCTTCTACAGAAAACAAACTGGACAATTGCTCTTCATTTACTGAATTTAAGATTTTGGGAAAAAATGTGGCCTGTTTAGCAGTTACGGGACATTAAAGGGGACAGTGGTTTTACACTTTTTTTATTTGTGTATCTGTAGTGCCAACCATTTTTGATAAGGCATATTCATGGGCGGTCTAAGTCTGAAAACCTGAAATTCAGAGAGTTGTTCAGAATCACCTCCCCTTATTACACAACTTGAGGGGACACATTTGAATGAACTCCACTCCCATCTGAGTAACTCCGCATCTAAATTGAGAAGTCGGCTACTCCATGTTGTGTTTGTGAAGCAGAGAGAGACCAGACCCTGTACATGTGTGATAACCACTTTGTGTTTGAGAGGTTTTCAAAGTGGATGAGTACAACTGCAAATTGTAAGCACTAACCTTTTCCTAAAAGAGGGATTAATTCTGACTGATTGTGGCAATGCATCCTAGGAAAGTGTAAGTATTTCTGCAGTGTCAGCACAAAAATGAAGTTATCTCCTTATTCTAATTTTCTGTCTTACCTTAAATGTTGTAGTTGCCTTTCATTTATCTAAGAAATTTCCTGCCACACCTTGCATCAGTTACTTTTCAATGAAAATTCAAAGAACTTTAGCTTTGTGATTTCTACTGATTTTAAAGAAATTTGCAAGAATTTAATAGCTTTTTTTGCTTAAAGTAGCTCTATATATACCGATCACTGCCTGACTAGTACTGATTTGTTTTTTGTGTGACTTGTGCTAGTGTAACATAGTTATAACACTGACATGTTTATAATCTGGTTTAGGTGGTCCAATTGTGGTCTTTTGATGCTGTTTTGCTCTTATAGGTGAGTGGAAATAGTGATGGGGAGTCAACTCTCAAAGAGTCAATTCTTCAACTCTGAGTTAACTATTGCTAAGTGGTAAGATTGTGTGATGTCAGAGCTAAATTCTCATTGACTAGAATTTCTGTGGCACCTCTTGAAAGTGGCAAGGAATGGACTCTCAAATAAGAAAATGCACTGTTATGCTAAAATCTTTTTGGAATCGTAAGCTAAGCAGATCAAAGACATTTTACTAATGCCCACAGTGATCTGTATTTAAAAAACAATAATAAATAAACTGAATCTGCACTAAGATTTGGAGAAATGCTTTCATTAATTCTCCGTAGCGGTACCTTATGTTGTAGAAAATCAACTATATGTGTCATTTGCCTGGTGTGTCCAAACTTTTGCATGAGACTCTGGTCTAGCTTATCTAAACTAGTTTAGTCTTTAATGCCAAAGTCACAGAGAATCAAGCAAAAATGTTTGTGAAATGTGACCGAGACAAGAAATCAGTGCCTGCTTAGAAAGCCCTATAAAAACGACCACCATTAATGCAATCAGATCCCAGTTTATCCATTTTGAAGCAGAACACTGTATGTGCACCAGATGGTCCTGCAGAAAGAACAGTCATTATATGATTGTTATCCTTTCCAACTGTTCATATGCCTTTTCTATACATCCTGCATTTGTAAACAGGCCTTAATCCCCAAAGACAGCATATATGGTCATATACAAGCCCACGGCTGCCCCCAACAAGATATCCTCGGCCACATGTTGTTGGGTGCAGCCATGGGCTTGAACTTAAAGAACCAGCCTTCAATCCCCTGAACCACTGGGTGTCTAACTCACAACTGCTCCAAAGGCACTGTGGACAGGGCTGCCTACTGCTCTGGGCATGTGTGCTCACTAACCCCTAATATGTGTGCTCACTAGTGTGTGTGCATGTTTCACTGCACTGATGGGTCAAATTCCTCTGTGTGCACATTGGTCAATGTGTCACAATACATAACTCATTGCTGCATGGACTTGGCTAAACTGTCTATAGTTATGCTACTGAAAGTTCCCCATTCTTTCTGCCACTGCTACATTGCAGCTACTCTTCAAATGAGCATCCCTCCCATTGCCTCCACTAGCTGTGCCATTGACTAGAGTTTCTTCTGATTTCCAGCAATGGGCTACCTCATTTTCATGAATTATTAAGAGTGTCCTCAAACCCACAGAGAGGAGGAACTCTCAGATGATGCACAATGGCCTGTACCCCATCTATATCCAAATAACAAGTCCTGTATGTGTGCATCACTGGAAAACGTGACTGAGTTTCAGTTTTCAGTATAAACCTAACGCAGCCAACAGCATGTAAACACAACGAGCAGGTGAGTCAAACGTCTGCAGTGTTAGGAGTGTTTTTCACTGCATAGCATGCAAATGTGCAGCTCCTCCATTTTCCAGCTATGTTGTTGTACCTTCTGAGAGCTGAACGACTGCGTCCAGTGGTAGAGAACCAGCCTGTCTCTGGAGAACGGCTTGTGCTCTATGGCCGGTTCGTGGCCGTCCTCCCCGTCCGGGATCCTGCCGTCTTCATCCACGGCTGAGATGGGCCACCAGCTACAGTTGGTGGGGGTAACATTGTTGGAAGACGCCATGACAGAGGATGGAGTGCGTGAGAGAGAGAGAGAGAGAGAGAGAGAGAGAGAGAGAGAGAGAGAGAGAGAGAGAGAGAGAGAGAGAGAGAGAGAGAGAGAGAGAGAGAGGACCAGTGGATGGGAGAGGGAGGGAATGGAGGGATGAGAAAAAAAAGAGGAGATGCGTGAGAAGATTTCAGCACCACGTGAGCATCATCGATTAACGTCCTTATGGTCCAGTCCGAGTCCTGTTCACACTACAAAAAAAAACGAAAAAAAGAAAAAAAAAACGAAATCTGACACACGACATCCAGCGCACTCGAAGCACTGGGCGAAATGTAGCGTGTAGTTACATCACGGACAGCAGACATGCGCAGTAGGGCTTTTCTCGGGGTGATGCTCGGCTGCGCCGTGGCCTGTAGTATGAAGGTCAGAAGACTGAACGTAACACATGCTGTACACTGTTAATATACAATCACGTGACTATAATACGATGGTGCTGCTTTGATTACTGTAATGGAGGACTGAACGAATTAAATGTGCTTTAAATGTAATAAAGTTCTGTTTCAATAGCATATACTTTGTGTATATATATATATATATATATATATATATATATATATATATATATATATATATATATATATATATATATACACGAATAATATTATAAATTATTTAAATAATATACTTATTTTTATTTTTATTTTTATTATTATTATTGTTGTTGTTGTTGCTGTTGTTGTTGTTGTTGATTAACAAAAACAAGTTAATATTTTATTAATTCCCAGCCCACAGCCAGTTTGTCTATTGTTGTAATTCCTAATTCCGGCCAACAGAGGGCGAAACTCAACGTCAAACCTCTCCATGGTGCTGAAAGAGACATTGACAGGGTTAGGTAGGTAGGAAGGTAGATCATGTTCAAATGGTTTTAAACACCCCTTCTCATTAATTACTTTAAATTGACACAGATGTACAAACACACACATAGCTGGTCTAGTCCCTGTAGAGAAGTACAGACAATAGAATAAGACTATCTGGAACAGATAAACATAAACCTCTTGGTACCATGACTAATGCCAGGTGTCAGCTAGAGGAGTATAAAGCCCCCCAGTATTGAGCTTTGGAGCAGTGGAACTGTGTTCTCTGCTCCATCCAGTACTTCTGGAATGAGCTGGGGGATGAGGTGGGTAGTGATCATTCAACATTGTGACCTCACTAAGAGCTCTTAACACTGAATACAATCAAATCTTCACAGAAATGCTCCAGAATCTAGTAGAAAGCCTTCCCTGAACATCAGTTATGCCAACAAAAGAAGAATCAAAACCATTAATATAGGAGAAAACAATGAAAAAGCAGGTGTCCCAATACTTTTGTACAGACAGACAGACAGATTACAGTCTATTGTGCAGAGCAGCCAAGGTCCTGGAGATCTTCCTTCCTGGCACTCCTGGCATCATATAAATGTCATTTGTAGGTTATGAAATATTGCACAGAAGTATACAATAAACTGTATATAGTGATGTGATTTGGGTCAGCACAGTTCAGGCAGCAGGAGAAGATGTGTGATCTTGTGCAGTTGAGCAGATAATGACCACAAGAGGGCATGTTAGACTCATTATCCTCACTGCTGGGTGACCTGCACAATGTCCAAATGTTTAGGTAAAGTTTACAAGAAGTCTTAAAATGCTATAAAACATGATACTTTGAAAGCTACTGGCCTTAATCAGCTATAAATATGTGCTGATACATCTCATCTAGTGACTGACTAATCTCATCTCCTCACAAAGTTGGGACACTAAACAAATTGTGAATAAAAACTGAATGCAATGATGTGGAG
>BRDA01000397.1:14447-31546 GCA_036984385.1 Crenuchus spilurus | reverse complement strand
TCCTCTTTGCACTGTAGAGTTTCAGCTGGCAACGGCGGATGGCACGGTGGATTGTGTTCACTGACAATGCTTTCTGGAAGTATTCCTGAGCCCAGGATGAAAGGATGGACTTTGGAGAGAAGTTTAGATGGAACGATGGGCTTTGAAGAGAAGTTTAGATGGAAGGATGGGCTTTGGAGAGAGGTTTAGATGAAAGGATGAACTTTGGAGAGAGGTTTAGATGGAAGGATGGACTTTGGAGAGAGAGGTTTAGATAGAAGGATGGGCTTTGAAGAGAAGTTTAGATGGAATGATGGGCTTTGGAGAGAGGTTTAGTAGGAAGAAGGGTCTTTGGAGAAAGGTTGAAGATTCATTCTATGATTATGGAATACCTCTATTAGGTTTTGTGTAAAAAGGATGTTCTTGCACCAAGGTTTTTAAAATATGAAAGTTATTGACTACTTCAAAGTCACAAGCTGATGTCTTGATAGAGAAACAGGACTAGGAAATACTACAGCACATTTTTTATTGATATGGTATATTTTTCAGAGGCACAAAGCGAATTAACAGCTTTAAAGAAAACATCAACATTCATCAATGTTTGGCCAAGTATAGGCATTTCATCTTGCCTCGAAGCATAACATTGAAAATTTGGCAGCTTTTACTAGCAGTTACATTGTATTTGGTCACACAGTACAGACCACATTTTAGCCATAATGCTAATTATTGTATATGCAATCATATTCAACCTCATGTTGGTCGTAACAGGGGAGACAATTAGACTGCATACAGCGATACACGGGCACTCGAGCATTCATTTCACTTAAGTTATTTTCCCATTGAAGCTTACTACCATAATTGTCTGGAATACTGATCATAACATACATTTCACCAGATTTGTAACAGCGGGCGATCAGCCCCTCTCTCACATCTTCTCCCTGGTCAGAACTGACCTCATGCTCTGAAACATGCTTGAAAACAAAAGCTTTTGGACCCTTGTGCTCCTTGAACAAGTCGAGCGCAGGGATGATGCTGTACGGTCCCTCAGGTGTCGAGCATGTGTTGACGCAGGGAGAGTTGTTTGTGTAGAAGATCACACAGCCTTGTTCATCTTTCTTCAGGAGCTTTTTCAGCAGTGGAACAGACGTCTTTGGTAGCTTAGACTGAATCAGCAGAAGATACTCAGGGGCATAGCTGCTTCTTGTATTGATTGGTTTTGGTTTGGCGGCAATCAGGCTTTGTCCTCTATAAACTCTAGCGGTGCTGTTCAGGGCACGTTTTGCCTTGTTCACGGCAAAATCTGGGATGAATTTCTGATCAGGTGTCACACGTCTACTACACTTATCAAATGGAATGTTGATGGCCACAGCAAACTGATCAAAACCTGAAAAACTACAAACAGTTAAATGAATTTGAAAGTTGAAGTTGTATATTCAAGAACATGTAAGAGTTTGGCCGCAGGGACATTGTAAAGGAGGGGAAAGTGGGGCTGAGTTACCAGGGCCCCAAGTGGGGGGACGGCCTTTGAGGAGTCTGGAAATTATTTTCCTTTTAATATTAAAGAAAATGTTTAATGCTTTGGAGAAATGTTTACATGGAGGAAGAAGCTTTGCAGAGAGGTTTAGATGGAGGGAGAGGCTTTGGAGAGAGGTTTAGATAGAGGGAGGGGCTTTGGAGAGAGGTTTAGATGAAGGGAGGGGCTTTGCAGAGAGGTTTAGATGGAAGGAGGGACTTTGGAGAGAGGTTTAAATGGAAGGAAGGGCTTTGCAGAGAGATTTAGATGGAGGGAGGGGCTTTGGAGAGAGATTTAGATGGAGGGGAGGGGCTTTGGAGAGAGATTTAGATAGTGGGAGGGGATTTTGGAGAGAGGTTTAGATGGAGAGAGGGGCTTTTGAGAGAGATTTAGAGGGAAGGAGGGGCTTTGGAGAGTGGTTTAGATGGAGGGAGAGGCTTTGAAGAGAATTAAATGGAGGGAGGGGCTTTGGAGAGAGGTTTAGATGGAAGGAGAGGCTTTGGAGAGAGGTTTAGATGGAAGGAGAGGCTTTGGAGAGTGGTTTAGATGGAGAGAGGGGCTTTGGAGAGTGGTTTAGATGGAGGGAGAGGCTTTGGAGAGAATTAAATGGAGGTCAGGGCCTTTGGCGAGAGGTTTAGATGGAGGGCGGAGCTTTGAAGAGAGGTTTAGGTTAAGGAAGGGGCTTTGGAGAGAGGTTGAGATGGAGGGAGGGGCATTTGAGAGAAATTTAGATGTAGGAAGGCATTTGGAGAGAGATTTGATAAGATGGGGGTATTTGGATAGAGGTATAGATGGAAGGAAGGGTCGTTGAGAGGAGTTTTGTAGAGTATCCTTTAAGATCTGCATCTTACATATTGTCAAGGTAGCTGATGATCTTGTGGAGATTCCTGACTCCAGAACCCACAGGCTTTTTGTAAGCACAGAGAGTCGGAGAAAACAGGGAGAGCAGGAAGAGCCCCAAGAGCACTCCAGAACCTGCCTGACAATTAGAAATACAGTTTGGTCAGTCTTACAGAAAAACACAACCATATCTACTTTATCATTGTGCCCCATGTGTGGGAAGCTTTGTCCTGTTTGCAGCAGGGATCCTTTGTAGATAAGATACTACATCTGGTTCCAACACTCCTGTGATTTATCCCTCGCTAGTCAAGGTTCCTGTCAACTCATATGTGCTGTGAACCATGAACCTGGTTCTGAATGTGGATGGAGCTGTAAAATGTTCCTCCAATAATTTTTCACAGCGGTACCTCCAAACCTTGGAGAAACATGGATCAATTTATGTATTTCATTGCACTGTTGATGTTTGAAAAGCCAGTAGACAATTACCCAAACTTAACACAAGGTTTATAGATTTAACCAAAGATCAAATCTGAGCAGTGACATATTTCCAGGACTTCCCCTTTCTGCTGATTTCAGCTCTAGGCTACAGTTCCTAGGCTACTTTGTAGACATCCAAATAATGTGTGATGTCAACAAGAACTGAGATCTGCAGCTCCTAGTGACATTTGATTAAGAGGGTGGTTTAAAATTTCTACCCATCCAACAGAGAACATCATAAGAAGTTTCTGCAAGGTTTTTAAAAGCTTCCATTAAAGTTAGCCTGTAACATGTTCCTAGAATGTTCTGAAACTGTGATCAACATTTGCAAATGTGTCAACATTTTTAGAACATTTCTCACAAAACATTGCTAGTTAGACAAACACTAACATTACGGCAACATTTAAGTAACATCAGTGAGCTGTTTTTATTGGTTCTGAATATCACGACGTCAGTTAATCTGAGTGGGCGAGCCAGATGAGTCTGCAGTTAATCTGAGCTGGAGGACGTTCAGCACAGACAGTGTAAAGATAAGTCAGGTCATGTTTACTTCATATCATTGAACTTTTCTAAATTAGCTGTTTATTTATTATTTATTCTTTCTGTTTCACAGTGTTTTAGAAAGCAGTTTTTCTCTGTGTGTGGTCAGTAGGTGTACCTACTGTAGGTGACGTCCTCATAATGTTGCAGCACACGTTTTTAGAATATTCAGTGAACACTATTTTTGCAAAGTCGCAGGCTAATTTTCCTGGAACCTTTTAAAAACACTGCTGAACATTCTTATAACGTTCTGTTAGCTGGGCTGTCTGTAGCAAATATGAGCATTATTTGCTGAGCAAATGTCAGCACAACGTGAGCCTTTAATGAGATCGGTTCCAAAACTCAAGAGGAGAGGTCATCTGAGCTTATTTGTGTTTCCATCTGATATCATTGTTTTGTAGAAGAAACTTTAGAGATGATAAAGAATTACAAAATCAGAAGAATCATCATGTAAATAAGAACAAAGCCAATTAGCCTTGATCTGCATACATCGAAGAATAGAATACAACAGACAAAAGACTTACCATGTTTGTCTGTAGCTGCTGAGCTGTCGGAGATGAGACACAAGGTGGAAGTGGGTGAGAATGAGAAGATGATGCTTGATGCCTACTGACCAGGGCAAAAAGTGTAAACTCAGCAGATTTCATGTGTCTATTTATGAATATATATATTTATACCAGAACACTTTCTGTTCTCCTTTTCTAAAAGAACTGATGTTGCAACATTTCTCAGTTGATCCTCCTAGAATCACAATATTTGTCTACTGTTGGCTGTTGTCTTGCAGTGTTTTATCCTTTAACTCAGATGGATTTTTCTCTCCCGGAGGACATGTTGCTCTTTGATGTTTATGGAGACTTGAGATCCTCTGGAAATTCCTTTTAAGAGAAGGCTCTTTGTCCTGGATGAGAAATGGCTGAGTTCATATTGAGATTGCTATCTTCAGTAATCATGAGTCTGGGGAGTGGGTGGGGTGTTTGGGAACTTCAGTTCAGCTGGGCTAGGATTTGAGCAAATATCAGTCTGTAGGATGGTAAATATTGGCCTGGGGTTGGGGTGTGGTTGGTGCAGCGAATGTTCATCCAGGGTGGAGGACCCTTGGGGGACCTCGCTATACTTTCACTTTCAACAGCCTAGAGGTACAATGGCCCACTTGGATTTTTTCATAAGTTCCTGATGGCCAGTTGATGGCTCTGTCACAAATGAGTCTTTCATGTAGGGTTAATCTTGTTTGAAACCCAGTACTGGTATCGATTTCCTCCAAACACTTCTAAAAAACAAACTGCTGATTTTGAATCAGTTTTAATGATGATGAGCTTCACAAACAGTACTGGTGCTAGGCATCTGGGTGCCCTAAGCACAAATGCTTTGTGTGCCTCCCTCCCACACGCAAGTCTTTACTGCGCAACTTTCTCGCCCATTAGATCAAAGTCCAATGTGGCCAGGGCCATTGTTGGGCAGGCAGATGCATGTGCAAAGTTTTACGTGGTGCCCCCCTGCCCCATGATCAGCGTGTAGTGTCTGTTTATACAGTGAGGAAAATAAGTGTTTAAATGCCCTGCAAATTTGCAAGTTCTCCCACTTAGAAATCATGAAGGGGTCTGAAATGTTCATCTTAGGTGTATGTCCATTGTGAGAGACAAAATCTAAAAGAAAAAATCTGGAAATCACAATGTATGATTTTTTAATAATTTATTTGTGTGTTACTGCTGCAAATAAGTATTTGAACACCTGCCAATCAGCAAACATTCTGGCCCTCAAAGACCTGTTAGTCCGCCTCTAAAAAGTCCACCTCCACTCCACTTATTATTCTAAATTAGAAGCACCTATTTGAGGTCGATAGCTGCATAAAGACACCTGCCCACCCCACACAATCAGTAAGACTCCCAACTACTAACATGGCTAAGACCAAAGAGCTGTCCAAAGACACCAGAGACAAGATTATAAACCTCAAAACTGAAAAGGGCTACGGGGCAATTGCCAAGCAGCTTGGTGAAAAAAGATCAACTGTTGGAGCAATTATTAGAAAATGGAAGAAGCTAAACATGACTGTCAATCTCCCTCTGGGGCTCCATGCAAGATCTCACCTCGTGGTGTATCAATGATCCTAAGAAAGGTGAGGAATCAGCCCAGAACTACACGGGAGGAGCTGGTCAATGACCTGAAGAGAGCTGGCACCACTGTTTCCAAGGTTACTGTGGCTAATATACTAAGACGGTTTAAAGTCATGCATGGCAAGGAAGTTTCCCCTGCTTAAATCAGCACACGTCCAGACCCATCTTAAGTTTGCCCATGACCATTTGGATGATCCAGAGGAGTCATGGGAAAAAGTGCTGTGGTCAGATGAGACCAAAATAGAACTTATTGGTCTTAATTCCACTCGCCGAGTTTGGAGGACGAAAAATGATGAGTACCATCCCAAAAACACCATCCCTACTGTGAAGCATGTGGGTGGAAGCATCATGTTTTGGGGGTGTTTTTCTGCACATGGGACAGGCAACTGCACTGTATTAAGGAGAGGATGACCGGGGCCATGTATTGTGAGATTCTGGGGAACAACCTCCTTCCCTCAGTTAGAGCATTGAAGATGGGTTGTGGCTGGGTCTTCCAACATGACAAAGACCCAAAGCACACAGCCAGGATAACCAAGGAGTGGCTCTGTAAGAAGCATATCAAGGTTCTGGAGTGGCCTAGCCAGTCTCCAGACCTAAACCCTATAGAAAATCTTTGGAGGGAGCTCAAACTCCGTGTTTCTCAGCGACAGCCCAGAAACCTGGCTGATCTGGAGAAGATCTGTATGGAGGAATGGGCCACAATCCCTGCTGCAGTGTGTGCAAACCTGATGAAAAACTACAGGAAATGTTTGACCTCTGTAATTGCAAACAAAGGCTAATATTAACATTGATTTTCACAGGTGTTCAAATACTTATTTATAGCAGTAACACACAAATAAATTATTAAAAAATCATACATTGTAATTTCCGGATTTTTTTTTTAGATTATGTCTCTCACAGTGGACATGCACCTAAAATGAAAATTTCAGACCCCTCCATGATTTCTAAGTGGGAGAACTTGCAAATTCGCAGGTGTTCAAATACTTATTTTCCTCACTGTAAATAGAGGAATCTGATGTAAGATCAGTCTTCTACTAGCCCTGCTGCTGTCTGAAGTGTAGTGTTGAGCTTTTATTCATCTTTATAGTTCACAGTAAGTCATACTGTGTCATAAACCACATCCAGTGTTCTGTTAGACCTTCACTAAGATGTTTTAGCAATGTGCTTTTACAGAAATAACTAGGTGACTACTGAGTTCTACTTTTCAAAGCTCCAGTGCTAAAGAAGAAAGACTATTGGCTGATCTACATCTGAGGTCAATGACAAAATATGTTCAGCTTCTTAGGAAATTAATACAACACAGGCAACAACAAACATACATTTCTTCAGTTTTTTTAATCTTCTACTGAAACATGTGTTTGTGTATATAAACAGAATGAACCACTTCCATGTGCAAATACATGTTTCACAATGATGAGAGTAAAAACACACACAGTCTAATCTCTAAGAAGTAGATAGTAAGGCAGAGTATATAGGGGATATGTGCACTAGCCTAAGACTGGCTCTCTAGGACATTGGTCAGACAGTAATGGACAATAAGTTTCTAAGTGATGGTGCCAGGGGTGATGTGCATGTGTGACTGAGTGGCCACGATGCATCATATGTGGGTGAGATGGTGAGGTCAAAATAAGTGGCCAGAGCAGAGATCAGTTACAGCGGGTGAAATTGTGATTATTTTAATACAAATTTAACATGAAATATAAATATAAGCATTTTTGTGTCCACTTGTGATTTTATGTGGTTGAAATTATTGCCTTTTAAATTAATTCTCTTTCTGTTCTGTTTCTCTCTTTAGGTTATTAGGTTTAAGGGGCACAAAGTTAACTTTTGCAGCTTTTTCAATGTCCAGAATCACTTTTACAGCATGTTAAGTGACACTGGAAAGAGAAATAAAGGATAAAAAGAGAACATTGGCCTGCAATGTTCAGCCAGTGGATTTAAAAAGCATGTTTTTATGCTAGAAATCTCTGAGCTATCTGGAATGGCTGTCTTCCTGGCATATAAGGGATCCCATGAACCTCAGTTGATCCTAATATAGGTGACTGATCAGCAACTTCTGAAGTTGTTCTCCAAAAGGAGCTAAACCTAAGAATTTCATGGACGTTCTTGAGAGAAATGGAGAAAAGCCTGATATCTGCATCCACACTGAAGCACTGCTGAAAGTTCTGTGAGACAGTTGTCTAAATGTCTAAATATTCAGCTGAGCCTGGGGTGTGAAGAAATTAAACATTAGTTAATTAGACAATTAGTTCTATGAGACAATATTTACATCAATGTGTGTTGGTTATTTCTCATTAGAAACATGAGAAATTGGCCTGATCTCATCTAATTCTTGACTACATTTTGTGGAAGTAAATAAGCAGCTAGTCATAGCCAGAAAAAGTTACAAAAACATCTTGAGATTATTGATCAGATCGGCTTCTTCCTGTAAATGTTTGTCAAATGTGTCCAAAATGTCTAGAAAGCTCTCTGCTATTTGCAACTGCTAAGTTCAGTAAATTAGTGCTAGGCTAGATCAAAACCATTAGTTAGCCAAGTTAAGCTAGCTATGTTAGCTCAGCTAGATTCACTTTAAGCCACAATCACACAAGCAATTTGCAGATGATTTGCAAAACAAAAATTTTCAACAACTAAAAAATTGACTTTAGTGGTTAGTAAGTTGGCTAAAAGTAAACACAAATGTAAACTATACCTGATTATTATATTCACAACATCATATTTCTGCACAAGCTGAAATAAGTGGACATAACTGATGTGGTTGGCGGTGGAGGAGTGAGCAGCGTGTACAAGCTCTTTGCCAAGCGGCTAACCTAGCAGCTAAAAACTGGCTAACTCAGAATCATGAACAGTGATATTTTTAAGCATAGATAACTATGTAAGCATAGTTATCTATCATGCAGGCCCTTATTATCAGCCACCTAAAATCAGAAGAGTTGTATGTAGTTTAATATCCATGATTTGTTTCACTTTCAAATAAAATATTTTTTTTTAATAATGACATTCATGTTTACCTTGACCTTGTTCATTTATATAAAGGGGGTCCCCCAATATCAGCCACCTTTTGGTGCGTGCATATGATGGCCAATTTGCAGATGGCTTTTCCCCACATTTAGCTGCACTCATGATAGTTTACAATAACATTAATTAATGAGCATCCTTACTCTGTGTTAGCAGGAGTACCATGATGTTTACCTCAATAACCTCAGAGAGGCACTAAGACAAATTTACAAATAAATATTCATCTGAAATGGAAATAAGTTGTTTTTCCATGCAGTTTTGTACACCCAAAATTATAGTATTGTTAGAAATACTTAAATAGTTCATTTTAGATGTAATTTTTTGCAAGATGAAAGTTTAAAAGCCTTACTATGGCGAGAGCTTAAATTTTTCAACTTCCCTGAAGTTATTAGAGAGATATAGGAAATTGCAATAAGCCATAATATCCCAGGTTTTAGGGATGGCCAATATTAGGGGGCATGATGCTAATACAGTCTGTTAATTGACTGAGTCATTATATAATCTCTCTTTTCTCTTTTATGGTCTGTGTAGGAAATAAATGTTTAATTCCCTAAAAAAATAGCATTCGGATCTTAAACAAAGTCCTGTTTGGTCAATGTAGGCAAAACGGTCTATCGTGCTAGTGTGAGTGAACCTTTAGTCAGCCAAGGTAGCTACATTAGTTTCATTACTGGTATAGAAAGGCAGCTAAAGGGAGGCTAAATCAGAATTGCTAGCCAGACAAGTTAGCTGAGTTAAGATAGCTGCATACTACAATTGCAGGGAAGTAAAAGGGTGTCAATAACAGTTTGGAACTGCCTCTAGAAGCGTACAAATCTAATGAACATTTAACCTTGTTTTCAGCTTTACAGCAACTGGAGTTACAAATGCTAACATCCTGGCAATCGCTAGCCAGGACTAGTCAGGAAAATCGGCACCCTCATTACAGCTGTTTGCTAAGTACTTTAACATAATATAAGCCAGTCCTGGAGGCACAATCATGTTGAGTCAACATTGTGACATCTATGTTCCTGAAGTGTTGATGCAACGTTGGGACAGGTTTATGTGCCTGTTGGGTATGGTCACTGAGCTACAACATTCTGACCTTTGCTGCACCTCCAAAATAACTTTTCTTTTCTCTATTTTAGGCCTAAGAAGAGATAATTGTGACCAGAGAAAGAAGAATCATCTTGTTCTGACAGACAACGAGAGCTAATGGTTCCAACCCCTTCTCGTCTGTTTTGAATTGAAATGTTTAATAATCAGCCCTCTGCACAGAAAAAGAGAACTGATTAATAATTCAATGTTCCTGTCTGGCTTATAATGAACTCTTTCTAAAGTACATTAATTTAAGCCAGTGGTCACCAAGCCGCCTCCTCCTGAAAATCTATTCACAAGTTTGACTTACAGGTAAAAGACATATGTCCTGTTAATCTAGGACAAGACAAACAGGAAGTGTTCACATCAGGGAACTTCATCTGTACAGTTTGCACATGAATTATGTATTAAGTACATCAGAAGATATTCTTCATTTATTTGTCTAAAATATTAACTTTTATATTTTTTATCTTCATGTTTTGCATATGCTGCTACTGTTCATCATATGTGCTTTGCTATGATTTCTGGGTAATTTCACAATAAGAGTCTGCCAACACTTGCATCCTCTCCAGAGATTCCAAAAAGTCCAAATGATTGTTCTTATGGCCTAGATGAATTATTCATTCATTCATTCATTATCACACCCGCTTAATCCTTATTAGGGTCGCGGTTAGTCCCCTACCCCCTCACTGGGCGCAGGGCAGGGCATTACACTATTCAACTAAGCCCAGGACAGGGCGCCAGTCCATCGCTGGGTGACACACACACACACACACACACACACGGACAATTTTTAGAGTACCCAATTCACCTGACCTCCATGTTTTTGGACTGTGGGAGGAAACCGGAGACCCCGGAGGAAACCCACGCAGACACGGGGAGAACATGGAAACTCCGCTCAGATGGGGAATCGAACCCAAGACCCCAGTGCTGAGAGGCGAACGTGCTAACCACTAAGCCACCGTGCCCCCCGCCTAGATGAATTAGACCTTTCTAATGAAAGTGCCAGAAAGGGTTCCACAACTGTAAAAACAGTAGAGCAAAAGGAATATATTTAAGACATTCTCCAATAATCAGAAGAGCCATCTGAACATGCAAAATATCACCACTGAATAACATTCTTCATTAAAAGTGTACCCTAATTGTTCAGTGCATGGCTAAATGTATAAATGTGAAGAACCATTTAACCATCTGGTAAAGAATGATGGTTCTTCATACTCACAAGTGGAAGGTGGTTCTTTTTTAAAGCTTGGCAAGTCTGGAGAACTCTGGCAAGATTGATTACCTAAGACATTATAGTAAATTTGAAGTAAACTTGATGGTGTCCAAAATCCTTTTCACTACTACAAGACACTTTTGGGACTCAGGTTGTAGTCAACTTCAAAGCTGAGAACATCTGATATGGTAACTAAATCTCACAATGCACCACAATAGAGCCAGAATAGGTGCCCAAACAGTGCAGCCCAGCATGTACAGAACATCCAGAATGATGTGGTCTATTTCTCACATAGTTCAATTCAAGACAATAGAGCAATAAATATCAGAGGCTACTTTCGCTGATATGCTAACACACTATCTTAGTTGTCAGTGTCTTCGTGGAAAGAAAATGTAAAAAAAAAAACTGCTAGTCTACAATGAATATTTGAGTAGGCCACTGCTAGGTCCATTGTAAACACAGTTTTAGTAGTGCTATTATTTAATATAGTGTTCCTGAATCTCCAATCTAGGACTTTCAAACACATCTTTAGTGACCACTGGCTCAGGACTACTCCTGTAAGTGATTCATTGGTCAGCTGACTAGCTTTGGAATGCAAATTGTTGTTTAAATAGCAGTTATTGGTTTTCTGTCTAGAGTGTATTACAGTCTTTGAAACCACTAAGCTGGATGAAAGCTTTCCAAAGGAGGGCTTACAAGCACTTTTTCATTTTCTCAACAACAACAACAACAAAAAAAAAACACTCCAAGGCCAAACATTTTTGAACACCCCTTCTAATAAATGTATTCAGCTACTTTAAGTTGCACCCATTGCTGACAAGTGTGCACATACACACACTCTGGGACTGATACATATGAATGCATTTTTCACCATTCCTAATGTCAGGTGTGCTTAAGAAGGTATAAAGCCCCCCAGCATTGAGCTGTGAAGCAGTGAAAATAGGTTCTCTGCTCCATCCAATACTTTTGTGATGATTTGGGGATGAGGTGAGATAGTGACCACTCAACATCCTGACCTCACCAACGCTCTTGTCTCTGAATGTAATTAAATCCTCACAGCAATACTATGTGGACAGTTGGCTGGCTATGGTTTGACCAGTTGTGGCCCAAAATAGAAACAGAGTTTTAACTTTTCACAAGGTAGGTTGTATTTGGGCCACATGTGGCCGGGTGTTCATTTAAACATTACTGCTACAGCCAAGCAAGTTTTGGCCCATAGTTCACTCATCACTGCCATGACTCTTGCATAAATGCCTTAATTTGGCCATATTTGAGTATCTGCTATTACAACTCAGGAATGATGGTCTTCTAAACTTTGAGCTCTGCATATGACAGCAAATCAACATGACTGCCCAAACCATGAAGCTCTAGCTCAAGTTTTAAATGAGGTTTCTTTACAATCAACTTTTTGTGGCAGTAATGTGTTAAATCTATAATTTTGACCACAAAGTTCACTTTGAGAAGTTAAATACATCAAGAATGTTAAAGGCCTCATTCATATCACTAACTGGCTAGCTTGTTGCTAACAACACTTACTGTCAAGGAGATGCCCATGTTTATTCCCAACATTCTTTGACATCAATTTAAGCCACAACTTTCCAGTTCTGAGATTATTACATTACTGTCACTAACAATCTACTGGGGGCAGGGTTAAGAGTCTATGACTCATATTGCTAATGTTAGCTGGCTAGCTTATTTCACATCCTGAGTGACGGGGGTAGAGTGATGAAAATTATAGAAAACAAACTCTAAATTTCACAATGTGTTCCCCTGCCTGTATGGCTTCCAGAGTGATTTAGCTATGATGCTAAGCTAACTACCTAGTAATGGAAGCTAATACTGGTCAAAATACAAATGGCAAAATCATGACAATGGACATAACCGATTGTAGACAGATTCTGTCTATGCATGGGCCAAATGTCAGAGCTTGAGACTAACTTGTTGCCAAATTGAATGTATATCACATATCTTGTTCAAGTACATGCACTCTCCCATTTCTAAGAAATGGGTGCTTCAACTAATGTCCAGAACTTTGGGATTTACAACCTCTGATTAAGAAAACACTAAGAAAACAAAGCTTCCCAATAGCAGGGAATTTGTGCTGGTTTTCTCAACTCTGCCTATAACGTCAAATCAACATGGCTGCCCATACCATCAAAGGTAATAAAGAAGCTCTTGCTCTAGTATTAAATGACATTTGTTTACAATCAACTATAAGATGCTGACCACAAAGTTAACTTTCAGAAGTGAAATACATCATCAATGTTAAAAGTTCACACTCATATCACTAACATTAGCTAGGTTGTTGCTAACCGCACTTGGTATAATGAAGGTGGTCATGTTTTTCCTGATTTCCTTGAAAATGTGATAATTTGGAGAGATGACTTCCCAGTTCTGATCAGAATGCTACATTGTTGTTGCTAAAAGTCTACAGGGGGCAGGGTTTAGAGACCACTGGCTTAAATATGTGAACTTATATGACAAATGTTTCACACAGAACAACACAAAAGCACAGACAGCTGTGTGTAGATTGTCAGCGGTGAAGCGGCTGTTTAGCGCCTCGGTTCTGCATAGCGCTGATGAGGAGGAGCACAGGAAGTGATGTCAGAGTAAAGCTATTGCTCCACCCACTGTTCAGCAGCTAAAAAACAACAACAAGGATAATACGCAAACATGTAAGTAGGGGGTGGGCAATATAATGATATTTTAGTATATTGTGTTATCATAAATACAATAAACTATTTCATTATTGTAAATATGGCCACAAAAATCATATTTACATCATTTGCCACTTAGCCGTTCAGCCAAGACTGGTTTGGAGTCCAAATGTTGCTTACTTTGATCTGCAGAAGAGAGTCTACCATTGCTAACAAACGCTAGAAGTAACTAGTCAGCAAAATAGCAGAGGCTTTGTTTGATAAATACATTAACAATGTCAGCCTTGCTGCCCCAGTTCTAAATGAAAGATGCAAAATATAAGACTAATCTTGGATCAGATTCCTCTGTATTTATGACACTCATTGTCACCAACACTGATTCTAGTTCAGCACTTCCTGCTTTAAGGTGGCTGACTCAGCATTCAGCTACACAAGTTTTTGTTTTAAAGCTCAAAGTACTGTGCCCTTAAATACATCCACTAGTCTGTGAGACCTTCATTAAGCTCTGGATGAGGTCTGAGTGGGCTGAGAGAAGTTTTAGTGATGTAACAACTTGGCTATTTGGGTGATACTGAATTGTAGTGTTTGTCAGCAAAGTTAGCTAACAAACATCCAAAAACAGCTAATTGAATATATTTGTGTAAAACTGCATAATTATGATTTTTTAAACTTTAAAACCATTTTTTATGATGTCATATTTGTGCCATATTGCCCACCCCGAAGTGGAAGTATACACTGACTGTAAGGTTGAGTCCAAAAACACTGTAAAAGTTGATTCAGCAGTAGTGATTTGACCAGACATACACACGTTCAACCACACCTCCACAACAGGGGCATCGCTAAAGTAAATTGAGTAAATATTCATAAATAAATGCATATTATTAGCGGAAATTATTATTTTTCTCATTGGTTTACTGGTCAACCTTCATTGTTCCACCTTCACAACAACGTTCAACAATCTGTTGCTGGACGGAGCAAGCAGCACTAAGAAATGGCTGTGATTAGCATTGTGTTGACTGTCAGTTCAGCTCCTGAATGCCTAACCAATGGGAGCCAAACCATGAGTCCTGTATTTTTTAGTTGCCATTAAGCCTTCTCTGAAGGCCTCGAAAGCCCTGAGGGTTTCATGCTTTCAACTTTAGATTTAGTTCCTCAACCTGGAGATGAATAGACATGTTTGGTCTTATGTAAAAGACACCTCACCTCCACCTTTAAGCTAGAACAAATCTAATGGCTGTCAGATTTTAATGATTTTAGATGTGGAAGGAAAAGTTGAGGAGATATCCCAGCTAACACAAGAACGTTAAACTAATGTTCTGGTATCGTTCTTGCATGGTTCTGTTAAATGACAACATTCCTGGAACATTCTTTGAAGGTTTTGACTAAAATTTGAACAAACCTAGATATAACGTTCCAACCTAACATTAGCCTAACAATGAACGAATGTTCCCTGTTTGTCACCTGACTGGGTGTATAATAA
Source organism: Crenuchus spilurus (assembly GCA_036984385.1). Classification (NCBI taxonomy): domain Eukaryota; kingdom Metazoa; phylum Chordata; class Actinopteri; order Characiformes; family Crenuchidae; genus Crenuchus; species Crenuchus spilurus. The sequence goes on along the minus strand of BRDA01000397.1, from coordinate 16,638 downwards.
TAATAACATTAAGGGAATGTTCAAAGAACGTTCTAGCCTAATGTTCACACCTAACGTTCTGATAGCCAAGCAAGAACTCCACACCATAACATTCGCATAACCTAAATGGAACTTTCTCACAATGTTCTTGCAACGTTCTTGTGTTAGCTGGGATTTTGACCATTTTTGGGCGTCCTCAGCCCCCACCAAACCCAAGCAGAGGCTTAGCTCAACTTCCACAAATATCTAGGGACGCCCTGTCCCTCCATACTCGCAACCACACTGAATATAGTCCCAAACCCTGCACACACACTCACTGAACACCACACACACACACACACACACACACACAGATTAAAATCGGTTCCATTAAACTGTAGGAGCTTTGAGTCCCAAAGTAGTACTGCACAAACATATGCCGCCACCACCCTCTCGCTCTGCCCTTCACGCGCTCCTCCTGCTTCCGGTGCTCGTGGCCGAGGCTCGTCCTGCTCCGGTCTCGCGCTCCGGTCTGTACTTGAGCCAGCAGAGGAGCCACGTGACCACCACGGCGACCATGGCGAGGACGCTCGCGACGGACAGGCACACGGGACCGGCGGACGATGACGTCGTGGATGCTGATGACGTCGTGGGAGACCCTCCTCCTCCTCCACCACCTCCACCTCCACCTCCTCCTCCTCCGTGCACGAACACGAGCCCCACGAAGAGCAGCACGAGCATTGCAAGGAAGGAGAAGATGACGCACGCGCAGCCGGCGGCGAGCGCGAGCCGCCTGCAGCCGGGCCGCGAGACGGACACCGAGACGGAGACGGAGTCTCGCGAGAGCGTGGTGGCCGAGGAAGGCGTGCTGGCGCCTGCGCCCGTTCCCGCGCTCGTCGCGCTGGCGCTGGCGCTCGTGCTGGCGCTGGGCTCGTCGCGCCGCAGAGCCGCGAGCGCCGGGTGCAGCGGCGGCGGGTGCGGCGGCAGCGCGTCCTGGGGCAGCGGGTCGACGCGCGCGCACAGCGGGAAGCGCGCGGCTGCCTTGGTGTTGCAGGGCAGCGCGCGGATGCGGCAGTCCGGCACGCGCGTACGGTGGCGGCACACGGGGCACGTGACGCGCCACGGACGCTCCTCGCGCAGGTGCAGCGCGTGCAGGCACTCAGCGCAGAACGTGTGCAGGCACTCGAGAAGCTTAGGCGCGCGCCGGTCCAGGTCGAAGTAGTTGTAGCAGATCTTACACTCCGAGTCCTCGAAGGGCAGCACGAGGGACGGCGAGGAGGGCGCCGGGGTCTGGGCCGCGAGGCCCGGTGGAGGCTCCGAGCCGCCGTCCGCTGAATCCGCCTCGGCCATGGCGCGCGATCGCTTCACATCCTCCACCTCCTCCTCCTGCTGCCGCTGCTCACATCACGATGAGTCACGCGGGCGGAGGAGGATGCTGATGATGATGATGGTACTGGTGGTGATGAAGGTCGAGGCTCGGTGTCACAGCGTTAACAAAGGAGAGATGAACATAAACAGAGTCAGTCTCTCTCTCTTTCTTTCTCTCTCTCTCTGCCGCTCCCTCCTCATCCTCCTCCTTCACCCGAAGGGGGCGCCCACGCTCCACCTCTATCATCACACATGACGTCACCGTCCGCGCACATGTTCTATATATACACGCAGAGGCAGGGGCATCATAGTGGGAAGAAAAGTGGGACTGAGTTACCAGGGCCCCCAGTAGGGGGAGGGCCCATGAGGAGCCTGGAATTGTATTTTCCTTTAAATATTAAAGGAAATCATATTTAATAATAGGGGCGTGGTGCCCTGAGCACTGCTTGCGCATAGACATAAATAAAACATCTCACCTGTACGTTCTGTAGGTGTGGTCACTTATTTACACTTTAACCATCAATAAATACACCAATGTATAAACTTACAGAGGATGTTAGACTTGTGTGCCTAAAATAAACACATAATAATAATAATAATAATAATAATAATAATAATAATAATACGTACATACATACACACACACACATACATACGTGCATAAATAAATAAACTATAATAATGAATAAATAAACACGTGCTTTGGATATGCAATATTACAGGGGCTATTCCACAAAGCAGGATTTCCAAGTTAGCCAGATAGGGACTGACCAATAGGGACGTCCTGCTGCTCTTTTCTCAGTGGACAGGTTCGACTTCGGGCTTGAGTTACCTGGCTAAACTGAGAAAGCCTGCTTTGTGGAAT
>BRDA01000397.1:634-14437 GCA_036984385.1 Crenuchus spilurus | reverse complement strand
TTTTATGATGTTATGTCTATTCATTATGTGTTTTATTTGATTGTTATGATTTTATGCGTTTATGTGTGGTCGAATATGGTATGTTCTCTCTGATAAATTTTCGTTCCAATATTTTCATACAGAAATTAGCAAAAAATTTTTGGACTTAACTCAGTCTATTAGACTAGAGTAAACCCTCTGATAAGGTGTTAAACGAGGCTCCGGCATATATCTCGGAGCTTCTGTGTCCTCTGCATAGTGCAAGAACTCTGAGGTCTTCAACTCAGGGTTTACTTTGTGTGCCCCGTGCTAAACTAAAATCTAAGGGGGACCGGGCCTTTGCAGTTTGCGCTCCAAAATTGTGGAATAGTCTCCCAAATGAGATCAGATTATCTGACTCAATTCAGGTTTTTAAAAAACGATTAAAGACATACTTTTATAACCTTGCTTTTAAATAGTCTCTCTTGTATGGTATAAGCTGGTGTGTATTTGCGTATTTTAGTATTGTTAGTTTATTTTGTGTATTACTTATCTGTATTGTAGTATTTTAATTGTATTTGATTGCCTTGTTTTACTTCCTATTTATATGGATTTGTAAAGCAGTTTGTGATTAAGTCTAGAAAAGTGCTATATAAATAAAGCTTTACTTACTTACTTACTTACTTACTTACTTACACACACACACACACACACACACACACACACACACACACACACACACACACACACACACACACACACACACACACACACGTTTTCCTGCCTATTAAATAAAGAAGGGTTTTTACTTACAGTAAATTATTATATATTATAATAATTACTACAGTATTATTAATAAATAATTTTACCTGCAGTAAATAAATAAAACAATGACATATAATAATAATAATAATAATAATAATAATAATAATAATAATAATAATACATTTTATTTGTAACGCACTTTACATTTGAAAACAAACCTCAAAGTGCTATAGAGTAAAATCACCGATAAAACACATAGAACCAACAATTTCTTTAAGAATGGTAAAATCTACTAAAAAAATGTTTTAAGTCCTTTTTTAAAACTTTCAAGTCTGTGGTGCCCGCAAATGATCAGGGAGGGCATTCCACAAGCGAGGGGCGGCAGAAGAAAAAGCCCGATCACCCATGGTGCTGCTGAGCTTAGTTCTTGGCAGGAGGAGGCGGTTCGAATTTTTAGAACGGAGAGATCGTGAGGAGGTTTGAGGTGTGAGAAGATCTTTCAAGTATGGAGGGGCGTTTCCGTAGATGCGTGAGGAATGAAACCTTGTAATCAATTCTGACAGAGACCGGGAGTCAGTGGAGCGATTGAAGAACAGGTGCGATATGTTTCCGTACCCTCATCAAGACATGAGCAGCACTGTTCTGAATGTATTGCAGTCTCTGAATGCTTTTGTGTGGTAATCCGATGAAAACTGAATTACAGTTATCCAATCTGGAGGAAATAGGGGAGACCGGGTATGGTTGTAACATGGGCAGAGTTGTAACACCAACAGTTCCACCAATTACAGATAAGATAAGAGTCATATAATAATTTCAATGTTTACCTATTTCCCCTGCACTCTCAGAAATAAAGGTACGTGAGGGTACAAAATCTATACTTTGAAGAACAAAACTGTACCCCATCAGTAACTGTACCTCTAAAGGTACATGTTCGAACTTGCATAGTACTATTTTGTACCAGTGTAGGTACAAACTTAGAAAAGTACATGAATGTACTTATGATTGCTTCACTCTTTTTAAGATGTATCATTTCCATTGACAAGTCAAGTAAAACAACAGATGCTTCTATGAAACATGTAAGCAGTTTCTCATTTACTGTATCATTACTGTGTTCCATCCAGATGACTCTGATGTAAACTTTATTGCCAATGATGCAAATCTTAAGGGAGTGTTGCAATGTTTATAAATTGTTTCATTGTTACTTACACATACAAGTGCTGAGTAAACATACTGTGGTGTGTAGTTTTTACCTTGTTTGTGTTTGCATGTGTGTCATTACATTTTAAATCTTGTTATTGTTTACTTCACATGGACAGCTGTAATGTCAATGAACAATGTTTTCACATGAATTGTTAACATTTTCATGTTTTCATTTATAACATTCCAATGGCTGAAACATTTAATAAACTACAATAATTAATAAAAAAAACCTTTCTCCCCATTTAATTTTTTAAAGGTACAAAAGTGTCACCTGAAAGAACAGAAAAAGGAACAAAACTGTCATATTTAAGGTACAGTTGATTTTGTCACTGTGGCAGTACCCTATGGGAACCTATATGTACCTGTTTGAAAAAGGTACACCATTTGTACCTGCAACCATGGGGTGGGAAAGGTACTACTTTGTCTCCAAGGGTACAAAATTCTTCCCTTAAAGTACAAATAGTAAGGGTACGTATTTGTCACTATTGACAAAAATACACATCCGTACCCTTGAGGGGTACTGCCACAGTGACAAGTGATTGTACCATTATAGGTGCCAAGAATGCTACCTTTTTTTTTGAGAGTGTGGATCCTACATAGTGGTTGTCAAGGCTGGAACCACTTTGCATGCAGATGCTGTATACTGTATAAAAATTTATACAGATGTACTGTATAAAGAAAAAACTGATTTTGAGGTAAGGAAGTAAATTTTTCAACCAAGACAAAATTTTGTTTAGTACTTATATTATTGCAGATAAAACCATATGAATTATATTACATTCAATTGTAGTTTCTCAGGCAAAATGTGACGGATTTTTTCCCTGCTAATTTCAAACCACTATGCTAATACAGCTAGCTAAAAAACGGCTGACAGGGGTGGTGTGGGTTGTAACAGATCTTGAAAAAGTGTTACAACCATCCCCTTATATAAAACTAAGAAAACTTTCTTGATTGTAATAATTTTACAGAAGGCCTAGGCAGTGGAAAAGAAAGACTGACTGAGGTGTGCCTGCAATTGTTTTTAAAAAAGCATCTGATGAGGTCACAAAGAAGGGCAAGTCAGTCAGGTCTGTTGAGAAGGCACATAATATCTGCCATGCAACACTGAGCAGATACTGCAAATCACTGCATAAGCTGAGTCCAGAGGTCCAGTGATCTTCCCAGTGTAGGTGCAGTAACAGAGTTTTCTCTGAGGTGCAGGAAAAAATGTTGGTTGACTATTTGACTCAGGCAGCAGACCTGTATTATAAACTCAGTCCACGTAAGCATATGACAGGATAGTCACAAGAGACCAGAGAAGAATTAAATACTAGTGTAGGTGTTGGACAAATTGGAAAACTGTTTGTGTCTATGTACTCAAGTTTTCTATTCCACTTTATTTAAGTCAGAAAGTTTGCATATCTGCTGGCAGTAATATATGTTTCAACTTACCCCAGCATGTGTTACAACTTACCCCAGTAGTGGGGTAGGTTGTAACAAAGGATCACCGTGTATTTGCCATCAACTCTCAAAGTCTGTGATAATCTTGCAGAGGTTTCAATTGGTGGCATTTATAGTAAACAAATGTATGTACTTTGTATAGAAGTTTGAGAACTCTAGCTCAAAATTTCAGTGAATTACAGGTGTTGAAGCAAAAAGTGTTATAACCATACCCGGTCTCCCCTAAATGCATGAACCAGTTTTTCAGCATTTGAGACATAGAGGGTAGGACGAAGTTGGCAATGTTTCTGAGATGATAGAAGGAAATCTTGCAGAGATGCTGGATGTGGGCTTCAAAAGTTAGATGAGGATCAAACTTTATTCCGAGATTGGTGACTGTTGTGGATAGAGGAGTAGTGTGACCAGACAGAGTTACACTGGTTATGGGAGATGATTGGATCTGATGTGGAGTGCCGATCAGCATCGCTTCAGTTTTTGTTCCGTTCAGCTGAAGAAAATTGTTCTTCATCTACATATTTATGTCTTCCAGGCAGGCAGTCAGAGTAGTGAGAGATGGAGATAATGAATCTGTTGATGTTGAAGCCAAAATATGGGAAGATTGTGTCAATTTTCAAGTAGATTTGAACATTGTCAGCATAGCAGTGGAATGATACACCGTGTTGATCAATAAACTGGCCAAAGGGGAGGTTGAAGAGAATGGGTCCAAGGACTGACCCCTGGAGAACCCCACAAGTCACTGCATAGGACTGAGACATTGAAGTTCCAATAGAAATGTATTCTGTTCTGCCTGTGAGATAGGATTGGAACCAGGTAAAGGCAGCATCTGTATGGTGTTATTTAACCGGTCGAGGAGTATGCCATGGTCAATCGTGTCAAATGTCGCTGACAAATCTAGAAGAATGAGCAGGGAAGGTGAGCTGGAATCAGCTGTCATCAGAATGTCATTGGTGGGTTTAACCAGAGCTGTTTCAGTACTGTGTGCAGGGCGAAAGCCAGATTGAAATTTTTCAAAAAGGTACATAAATATAGTACATAAATAAATACATGCATATTCTTAAACCTGTACTAAGAAAATAAATAAATAATAAATCAACTTTTTACCTAAAGTAAATAAATATATTTAATCTGTTATAAATAAACAATCACGTATTTAAACCAAATAAATAAATAACCATTTCCTATTTTTACCTTTACTACTTAAATAAACAGATTTAAAAATCCCCTATAGTCAATATGTATGTGTTTTGGGCCATAGAAATGTATTAAGGACATTTTTTTTCCATTTATTTAACGTACTCATTTATTTATGAATATACAAATAAATATTTAGTAATTGAATAAGTAAATAACTAAATAAAATAAGTGTATGGAGTGAGTTTGCTGTTTTTCTGATTGGTTGTACAGTTGTGGAGGTGTGTCGATGTGTATAGGTGTGTGCAGGTGTTTATAGGTATTTATTGCTGTTTGTGCAGGTGCTTATAGGTATTTAGTAGTGTGTGTGCAGGTGTTTATAGATATTTACTGGTGTCTGTGTGTGTGTGTGTGTGTGTGTGCAGATGTACGTATTTACTGGTGTTTGTGTGTGTGTGTGTGTGCAGGTGTATATATGTATTTACTAGTGTGTCTGCAGATGTTATCTATGTGATGTTATGTATCTATAGCTTTGTTTGATGGTGTTTACATATGTGTATAGACGTTTACAGTTGTATGCAGATCTTTACATGTGTACACAGGTGTATATATGTGTGTAAAGCTGGTTACAGCTGTGTGTAGGTGTGTGTTGTTGTTTACATCTGTAGGCATTTACATGTGTATGCAGATCTTTACATGTGTGTACAGGTGTTTCTAGCTGTGTGTAGGTGTAAGCAGATGTTTTCAGGTGTATGCAAATCTTTACATGTGTACACAAGTGTTTACGGGCATGTAGGCATTTACAGATCTCTATATGTGTACACGTCTTTACAGGTGTGTACATTTGTTTACAGCTGTGAGTAGGTGTGTGCAGGTGTTTACATGTGTGTATAAATGTTTACATGTGTATTCAGATCTTTACAGGTGTGTAAAGTTGATTGGTCTGTGTAGGTGTGTGCAGGTGTTTACAGGTGTATGCAGATCTTTACATGTGTACACAGGTGTGTACAGGTGTTTACAGTTGTGTTTAAGTGTGTGCAGGTGTATACAGATCTTTAAATGTGTGTGCACGTGTTTTCGCGTGTAAAATTTTGTTTACAGCTGTGTGCAGGTGTTTAAATGTGTATAGACGTTTACTGCTCTGCAGATATTTACACATGTACATATTTACATGTGTGTACACTCGTTTACAGCTGTGTGTAGGTGTGTATGTGTTAACAGGCGTGTAAAGTTGTTTACATGTGTAGGTCTGTGCAGGTGTTTACAGGTGAGCTCTACCTGTCCAAGTGATAAGACGCGTCAGCGCGTGGGGGCGGGGAGGTGGTTGGCTGAACGCGGAAGGGAGCTCGCGCGGCGACGGCAGAGTAGCAGCAGCGCGCGGCGCCGTTGATGATGATGATGATGGAGACGACGGCGGGGCGCGCGCTCTCCTACCTGAACAGCTCTGATTTGGTGGTGCGCTTCCAGCGAGCCTGCGGTCTGTTTCTGGTGGCGCCGCGCGCTTCTCGAGCGGAAGTACACAGAGACTGTAACCGAAACGGAGAACCGACGAAGAACGGAGCCACGAACGGTCAACATAAAGAATACAAAGAGCACGAGGACAGCGTGAGAACACACACACACACACACACACACACACACACACACACACACACACACACACACACACACACACACACACACACACACACACACACACAGGTGCAGGTATGAGACACCTGCAGACAGGCTTTTCCCGCTCTGCGGGTTAGAGCAGACAGTTCAGGGCCGAACACTCTTATCGACAGAGAGCAAATTCAGCTTTTAGGGTTTACCTTCACATTTAGTTTACCTGTAATTCCCAAGTCACTTGTAACAGGTAACGTGTGAAATTTCCTGTACCTGTGAGGTCTCCTGTACAAGGTCATGTAAACTGAGTCTTAAGAATGATGTCACCTATAACTTTTAAGACTGAGCTCACCTGTAAGAGGTCACCTGAAAAACTCAGATAAGCTTTTAGACTGAGCTCACCTGTAAGATGTCACCTGTTCAATTGGAGTAACTTTTAAGACCATCTACATGATTAAGGTCAAAAACACGAGTGGGGTTGCCTTTAAGACTACGTTGCTTTGTTACTCTGTTTTTCTGCAATATTCTACATTACATGTTACTCTACATCACTGTTATTCTTATTCTGTTGAGTTTCTCAGAACAGTGTAGAGGCTCATATTCTACCAGTTATACCGAGTAATGCAGAGTAACAGTTATTCAGTATAACAATGTAAAACTGCATTACTCTCACTATTACTCAGCAATACTCTAATAGCATATCAGTACTGCTCTGCAATACTCTGTAAAGGTTATTCTTTGTTACTCTGCTCTCTACAAGTTACTGTGAAACCATATTGCTCTGAACTACCGTATAGCTGTATATACCTTGTCCTACTCTTACTTAGTATTACTCTATGACTGTTAGTCTACATCACTCTATAACTGTGTTACTCTGTGTTTGTCTCATTAGCACTCAAGGGTTCCTTATGTGGTGAAGAACTGGCCTCTTTATTTCCTGTTTGTGGTGTCTGCAACACTGGGAAATGAAGTTTTTTACATCTCCTTCCTGCCTTGCATTCACTGGAACCTTGATCCCTTCCTGTGCCGACGGCTTGTCAACATGTGGGCTGTGAGGAGCATGTACACACACACATTCAGACTTAAAAGAAAGTACTACTCATATTTCTGCTGTAATGGACACAGTTAAGTTACAGCACACAAAACTGCAGCAGTGAAACAAACTGCTGTGAAAACGTTGCAGCAAATTCAATTGAACAAACAACAAACCACACTTTTTAAAATGTGATAAAAATGTAGATTTTACACGTTAACCTCCTGAATGTAGTGACTTTGCCTTTTGCAGGTGGTGATGTATATAGGGCAGGTGATGAAGGATGTTTTGAAGTTGCCCCGCCCCACAGCACCCCCAGTGGTGAAGCTGGAGAGTCGTGTGGATGCGGAGTACGGCCTGCCTTCCACCCATGCCATGGCAGCTACAGCCATCTCATTTACACTGTTACTGAGTGCGACAGAGAGAGTACAGGTGATTATATAGTATTCAAAATCTTAGTCCCTGTAAGAGACCACTCTGCAACAAAAGGTTGGGCTCCTTTTTCCTGATTTGCTGCTTCTGATTTTGCCTGCCACTTATTTGTGTTTGGGGTTGAATTGATGGCTTTGCCTGCACATCTGACTCTGCTGGCAACCGGTAGTATTTCTCTAAGGATCTCAGCCCTCTAAGGAGCTGGGATCTCTCCGCCCAGGATACTCGACTTGTTTCTTGAATTCCCCCCTTGGTGACACCGGACCTGGTAAATGGGGCAGCCTCTTCTTTCGGCACACTCGAAAAGTTTTTGAAGTCCACCTTTGGTGGCATTGCACGTGGATGAGGGTGGGACCTGAACTGAAGTTCATCTGTACTGTTGCTCTTGTCTGGGTGACCATTTGGTTTAGAGCTCCTGTTCAGCCCCTCAGATTAAAAGGTGAATCGTGTAGCATTGGTATTGTTTTTGGTATTGTTTTTTGTTGATGGCCCCCATCCACTTTCCTGCTGCACTCCTATCTGCATTTGAGCCCACCCTGGTGGACAATTCCACAAGGGATTGTCCAAAGCAGAGCCACAGTCTACCTTTTAGATGACTTAATAATATTAACATAATATTACAGTTTCTTATTTTAAAATAATGATCTTATTAAAAAGTCTTCCAGATGCAAATCATACTGAACTGCCAAATCTACCAGGTTTAGAAATGGTTAAAACAAAAAATATACAGAGCATCACAACCTGCTCTATGTATGTTATTTGTATTTGAATATTAGTATTTGTCAGAGTAGATAAACTCTTACTGCACAGAGAAATACAGTGTATATTTGTTTTTTAGTTCCCCTTTGAGCTGGGACTGGTTCTGGCCATGGTTCTGTCAGGCCTTGTGTGTCTGAGCCGCCTCTACACTGGCATGCACTCTGTGCTGGTAAGAACCTTTCTATTTACCCATTTTTAGTTGTAATCACTCAGCTGAGACATTTTTGGAATTCTAATTTCGCTTCTTTAGTTTAGAGCTAAAGTTTGGAGGCTAACATTGCTAACAGAACACCTGAACCATTAGAATACATAATTAAAACTCCACTCAAACCACTCAGACCACATGCAGAGTTAATGAAAGTCTCACATACTTGTGGATTAGGACACTTCAAAACAAAAATTAAAACTTGTGTAGCTGAATGAGCCTTTACATTCTGTACTGGTGAGCTTTTACTCATCTTTATAGCTCACAGTAAGTCTGAATGTGTCCTAAACCACACCAGCTGGTCTGTAGTAGTTTAAATAAAAGAATCGACTTAAACTAATTGTTTCATTTTTGTAAATAATTACCAAAACCGTATTTGAAAACCTTCCAACAGCTGGGGTTATTCTATGTTCTGGGGGGAGTTTGATATACTTCAGCACACGTTTGTTTGTTCATTATATACTAATGTTGAAGGTAGAATATTAGCATCTGTATGTTAGTCGCTAACACAGATACATGTAACAGAATATCAGAGCTACTGTTCAGCATTGTGAGAGAAGCAGATGGAAAGATAAAGAGTAAAAAGTGAGGCAGTGATTGCTGTGCACTTTGCCCTATGAGTATGAACTGAAATCATAAGTTATGTTCAGCTCTGTTACTGATTTGCTGTGTCTGAACAGTAGCCTGTAAAACAGGCTGAGCACCATAATCACATGACTTTAGTGCTTTATTTAAGCTGTGGGAAATGCCAATCCCATCTCCAGAATAATAAGTCTCAGTGATTGTTAATTCACTTGAACAGACAAAAGCACAAAGATTTCTTAATGAATGTTTTCAATAATGCGCATAATTCTGTATGTTAAAAATAAATAAACCTGAAACACACCCACACTGGGACAGAGACAAAATAAGCCTGAAAAGTGCAAGTAACACTGTTCTTGAAGGTTCTTCAATTAGCAGTTTTAACTGGTAACAGGTGAGGTCATCAAGATAAGGAGCATCCACCAGAAGTTTGTGCTGAGTGTAGTATGACAGTTGGCCCAATGCCCTTTTCCCATCAAACTGGGTGCTGAGTGTAATATGGCTGTTGGCCTGAGCACCTCTTCCCATCACGCTGGTTGTTGAATGTAATATGACAGTCGGCCCGAAACCCTTTCACTGACACACCAGGTGCTGAGTGTAATATAAGTCATCCTGAGCCTCTTTAACTAACACACACTGGGTGCTGAGTGTAATATGACAGTCGGCCTAAGCCCTTTGTAATGACATCATGCACTGAACCCGGAAGTTTCTGAATAGGAATTCCCAGTTACTGTCATGTTTAGGTTTTTTAAGTGGGTGTTTTTGTCATACAGAGCATTAGCTTCCATGTAGCGATCCTGGCTAAAGAAGCTAACTTTGGATGCCATTGTGGGTTAACTTGTTAATTGGATTTTTGCTGGGCCCCGAGTGGCTCAGCAGGCTAAGACGCTGACACTATGACCAGAGGATTGCAAGTTCAAATCTCGGTCATGCTGTTTGCTGTCTCTCTGTGGGTGGGTAGATTGCGCTCTCTCTCCCTATCACTAACACATTGCAATGTCCGCTGGCTCAGCCCTCTACTGATTGGTTCATTCGGAGCTGGGAATCCTGCGCTTTCCTCCGAGCACGTTGGCTCCCCTGGGACGGTGTATCAGCGGTAGTTCAAAAAGAGGTGGTGGCTATATCACATACAGTGGAGGAGGCGTGTGCATGTGTTCACCCTCCTAGAGTCAGGGACAGTGCAATGTGATGGGGAGAGGCCTAATGGATGGGATGGGCTAATTCTCTACTACTATATTGGGAAGGTGATAAAAATTGGCAAAGACAATGGATTTTTGCTAAACCTTAATCACCATTTTCTTCTTACACAGGATGTGATCTGTGGAATCCTCATATCAGCCTTCATCCTGGGAATAAGTTATCCACACTGGAAAACTCTGGACTTTGTGCAGTTGAACAGTCCTCTCTCCCCTGCTGTAGTGGTGGTACTGTCCCTCTACCTGTGCTATAAATACCCTGAGCTGGACCACTACAGCACCACCCGGGGGGACACCACTATCATAATGGGTGCAGCTACAGGCTGCTCCGTGGGTTATTGGGTTAATCAGCAGCTGGGTCTGACCTTTGAACCTACAGGGCCTTTTCCAGTGACCTTGGGGCGTTTAACTCCAGTGACCTTTGGTCTCTGTGTGGCCCGATTCTGTGTGGGTTTGGTCATCCTGGTTCTGACCCGTCAGACGGTGCGGTGGGTAAGTCTGCAGCTTCTCTGCTGGAGGTACCATGTCAGGGTCAGTGACGTTGAAGCTCGAAGGAGGAAAGAAATTGAAGTTCCATATAAATTCAGTACATACTCGGCCATTGGAGTGGTCAACACAGTGGTGGTCTGCCGGGTATTTATGCTGCTGGGGCTGCTATGACCTCCAACATTTAGTTACAGTAGAGTTAAAGGAAAACTTAACTGCTTTCAATACAATCTATTTAGACAAACAGGAGTGTTGACTGCATGGGAACTGTATCAAGTATCGAGATTCAGTAGATGATCAGGCTGGAAGACGTTACAACACATGTCAAACAGCAAGACAGCTCAAACCTATTAGAGAGGAACCAAGACTCAAAAGGAAAACCTACATAAAACATGTGGAAGAACCACTGCCAATGAGACTCAAAAGGGGAACTTTTTGCAAAGCAATTGTACCCTTACAAAAAAGTATAATGGTAGCACAATAGTAATACTACAGTAATAGTACTAATAGCATTTACTAAAACTAGTTATATTACTGTAATTTTACCACTGTGGTGCTTCCATTGTGGAGGCATTTAAAAAACGAGAAGTTTTACCACAATACCATTATATAACCATGGTACCACCACAGTACATTGTTGTATGGGTACATAGTTTTCCCCACCCCACACGTAGTTGATCAGCCAAGACTTTTTGTATCTTAGCTTTGCTAACTTTGCACTGGAGCTAATGTAGACAATTAGCATCATGCTAACTTGGGTGGTACAAACTTCAATTCCTTAGATACACTAGCTTAAAAAAAAGCTAATTTAGACACTACACATGACTGACTGAACTGGTGGAGATCTTTTGCCAAATTGGTGTTTTGAAATCTCAAGGAACACTAGCCAAAATGTATGAAACAAATACAGGAATTAGCAACGACTGATTTGTTTACATTAGCAAAACTTTAGAAATTTTTTTTTTTAAATGTCCTTTGTTTTACATTTTTGTTTACAGTGCCTCAGAATATATGAATGCGCGTGCGCTTTTGGGACAAAACTGGAAAAGTGTGAGTTTATGATTCTGTTACTGAAGTGGTAACAGGAATGACCAAACGAGGAACACGAATAAAACTAATCTGCAGAATGTCTCCACACTCATCTCTCTGCTGTCTGTGGTGCTTTTATGGTCATTAAGGTGTTCAAGTGCTGTGCCTTTAAAGCTTGACATGCATTTATGACTCAACAGTGTTCACAAACACACCCAGAACCTATACGGATAATGGGTCCTAATCATCTGCACAGTCAAGTTACACAAACACCAGCCTTCTGAAAAACCACCAACACTCCAGCACTCAGCACAAGCTGTACTGTCCTGCATCTGATCTAAAACATACAAATCTTACTGTTCTAGATCTGATCTAAAACATACAAAAAACTTTTTATTGTCCAGTATCTGATCTAGAACATACAAAACAATGCTTTACTGTCCTGTACTTGGTCGAAAAACATCCAAAAACAATTTTTACTGTACTAGATCTTAACTAAAACACAAAACCACCCCCTTTACTGCCCTGGATCTGATCTAGAACATATAAAACATTCCCCTTCACTAGGGTTGCCACCTTTCAGATTTTGAAATAAGGGACACCCCTGGCCGGGTTAGGGGAGGGGGGAGTTGGGTTGGGGGGCGGGGAGTTTGGGGTTGGAGTGTATGTGGGGGGAGGGATTCTGTTGCGGGTTGGGTGTGGCTTGAATATTGCACCTATATAATGAAAGGTCTTACACTGTCAGAGAAACATTATATAGCGGACTAAAATTGCCTTCGGTAGATGCTATATTTTAAAATTGCAATGCAGACAATGCTTTCATTGGTGACGACTCGCACTAGTGATGGGCTTTTATGGCTTGTTTACTTAAAAGACCTCTTACACCACCAAAATCAAAAGATTTTTCTTTTTTTTCTTCTTCTTCTTTTGCTGCTTAGCTTAAGCTAGTAATAAAATAATGTCAATTCAACAGAGAATGAAATGAAGTAAATGTAGAAATGTAAAAACAACTGAAATCATTATTTTTTTCCTAAATTATATATTTATAGAGTGTTGCATTTTACAGAAAGAACAAAAAGAAAAGAATTGTATATATGTATCTCGCTGCAACATGGTCACATATTTCACTATATCACAAAAATATAATTAATTAATAAAGGAATAGGGTATAATAAAGTACAAAAAATGGTTACAATTGTATCATGCAAAAAGAAAAATCACATATCCCCCAACACTTTCCATATTTCAGTGAATTTTTGTTGTTTTGGATTTCAAAAGTGAGCCAAATAATTTTTATGTATGGGCGTGTAGAAATAGATTCCTCATATAAATTGTCATTTTCATGCCAAAATGTTTTTAATGTATTTTTGTCTGTACAATTACTTGTGAGTAATTATTTATTCAGTCATTTATTTGTGCGTTTATTTATTTATACTTGTCTATTTATACTTATTTATTTATATTTATTATTGTCATTTTTTGTCATATGCACAGAATTTTCGTCAGAGAAAGTCTTTTTGTAGCTTCTCTCTCTGTGTGTGCGCGTGCAACAATTATAGTTAATACTAATATAGTAACACCCCCCTCCCCCACCTGACTGACCAATCCCGTGTGACTTCAACAGGCACGACACGAGACAGCTCTGATCGCTCACTTCAAAGAGTCGACTCTAAGAGCCATTTCGTTCGCCGACGACACACTCACACACATCACTCACGCACACGCTACAGAAACACGACAGACAGGCTGAGAGAGAGAGAAGCAGATTCACACATATCGTTCTGTCTCAGTTCAACCTTATTTCTCCCCCTTTGATAAAAATACGGAACAAAGCGCGTCCCGTATCGGTTCAATACGGAACGCGACTTTTAATTTACAAATACGGAACGATTCCGTATTTTACGGGATGGGTGGCAACCCTACTCTTCACTGTCATGGACATGATCTAGAAGACAAAAAAAACATCCACTTTACTGTCC
>BRDA01000396.1:26702-43548 GCA_036984385.1 Crenuchus spilurus | reverse complement strand
ATTGACATTTGCCATCTCCACATCATTGCATTCAGTTTTTATTCACAATTTGTTTAGTGTCCCAACTTTTTTGGAATCCGGTTTGTATATTTTAAGATAAAATTGAGTAAATATGAATGACTTTATAAAAATAGAGTCGATAACAATGTCATTATTTATATTTGAATTCATTGTTAAGTAAAACAAAACACATTTTGTAATTTTGACCTTTTTTATATCTTAATGAGGAAACGTATCCTCAATCTACAAAACATATATGAACATTTTCTTCAGATGTGTGTTAGCTTTGGATATGCATTAGTCCATTTGAAGTAAAAAGAAAAAAAAAATTGTTTTTTTTTTTTTTACTTTTTGTTTTGCACTCCTGCCTGTTTAAGGGTTTGAATCCTATGAAAAAGTTTATTGTTCATAATTTAAATCAAAAATGTAAACTTGTATTTTATGTTCATTACATGCAAAGTGAGATATTTCAATCCTTATTTGATTCAGTGTCGATCAGTATGTCTTAGCTCATGAAAATCAGAAATTCTGAAAATCTATTTCAACTTTGAGTAAATTACTATTCAAACAGTATCAACATTACAACAAAAAAATGGCTTGAAGTATCACGTTATGAGTAATAAATATGACAGTTTAGCTTTCTTAATTAATTAATTGAATTTAGTTCATGAAGTCAATCATACAGTTTTTTAACAGATTTTACTGTGTAATTAACTTTCCAATGAGGACAGTTACATGACGGTCATCCTGAGGCCTGTGCTTTTCATTTGTGCTGTTAAATTGAACACTTTTGAATTTGGGTACCAACAATGATTTGCTGGACATTACACCCCTGTAGCCAATAAGGTACTGTGGCACTCGGAGGAAATGGCTGCCCCCAGCTGTGACGCTGACAGACCCATGTGCCACTGACAATCCGGAAGGTTCTTGCTGTGATTGACAGACACCTCTTGTGGCTCCTTGGCCCTAAAAGGACAAATGGTGTATGAACGTAGACCACCTCCTAAACCCCCACCCCAATTCACACTACTCCTGTGGGTATTCCTTCTGGAACTTTCTGAATGGTAGTTTCGAGAAACGTGTCCTCCACATATAAAAAGACTGCAGCAGGCCCACTGCTCAGCAGATAGCACAGAGAAAAACTAGACACACAACAGAAGACAATTCAGGAGTGGAGAGAACCTCCATACACCAGAAGAAGCTTACAGAATTTCATAAAGAAGACACAGTAAAGGTAAGAGGCATGCTAGACCACTATAGACAGTGCATCTTTAGTCTGAGGTTAATGTCAGTTAAATTAGATTAACATATTCTGAACATTTGTGGAGATTATGTATTTTATTTACACCATAATAGGCATCATATGTATGATTTGCTTTATTTTTAATTTGCCAAATTTCAAATTTGCCATGTTTTAAATACATGAACCAATGATAATTCATATAATGTTGTGAGGTGTTTTAAAAAGTCTGTTGGTTATATATAAAGCAGGAGAAAGACAAAGCTTGGTTCTGTCTTGAAAGGCTTTGTGACAAAAGGTCAGTAAGAGAGCACATGGCTAGCAGCATGGCAAGAACATGCAGGCGTGACAGCTGAAGGCAGGATAAAATTTTCACACCATGGAAACGTTAGACGGCCAGATAAGAGTCATTGAGTTGCAACATCTAATAGAGCATCTCCAAAAATGATATTACCATGAAAAGGTTCATTTATGTTCATAATCTAATTCAGAAAGGTAAAGTGTCATATATTTTATATTCATTGCATATAAAGTGACATATCTCAAGCTTAGGTTGATACTGTTTAGGTAGTAGTGTACTACGAAATATTTAATATTTTTATGAAATATTCTAATAAGTTGAGTTTAATGAGCTATAAGCCAAACTGATCAACAGTAAAACAGTTTTTCACTTTACATATAATGTATATAAGATGTCAGTTTATCATTTCAAAATATAATTTAAAATCATAATTTTGTATTTTTACCATTCTAAGATGAACTTATGACTGTCCTCCCCCATTCAAAGACTGACAGGTGCAATAAGTGTGACTGGAGCCAAATTTGTCACAGACACATGCCAGCTGTCTTTTGCATGTTGCACTCCTGCTTTCCAAAAGGGATTTTACATAATAATGTTTTCTGCAAAGATGTGAAAATGTATAACAAATGTTACCAATTAAAACATTTTCAAGTATTTTTGTGATGAAATGTTCTACAAAAAATACACTTGTTATTACAATGTATTTGTTTTGCAGATATACACAGTAAACATAAATAATAATAAATGTTATAACTACACAGTAAATCTGTCAGTGTTAAATCAACACTATTAGAGTTAAATTAACACTGAGAGTGTTACATTTTTACTATTAATTTAATAACAGATTTACTGTGTAGTTATAACATGTATTACAAACCATTATAAAACTAGGTGTACACTACTAGAAAACATATACAATCAAATAAATAACAAACAAATAATTAATGGTTTTTAATTATTAACACAGATGCCTGAGAACGCTGCCCAGCCCATGATGGAGGAGGAGGTAGAGACCTTTGCCTTTCAGGCTGAAATTGCTCAGCTGATGTCTCTGATCATCAACACTTTCTATTCCAACAAAGAAATCTTCCTCAGAGAGCTCATCTCAAACTCCTCAGATGTAAGTTCCTCACACACAGACAACAGATATGAAGGGTGGGAGCATGAGCCACTGCTCTGTCACTTGATTGTTTGAATGAACACATCTGTTGTGTTGCTCTTTATCCACAGGCTTTGGACAAGATCAGATATGAAAGCCTGACAGATCCAAGTAAACTTGATTCCTGCAAAGATCTGAAGATTAATATCACCCCTGACCAGAAGAGTCGTACCCTAACCATTGTTGACACTGGCATTGGCATGACCAAGGCTGATCTCATCAATAACCTGGGTACCATTGCCAAGTCTGGAACCAAGGCATTCATGGAGGCTTTGCAGGCTGGAGCTGATATCTCCATGATTGGACAGTTTGGTGTGGGTTTCTACTCAGCCTACCTGGTAGCAGAGAAAGTCACAGTCATCACCAAACACAATGATGATGAGCAGTATGTCTGGGAGTCTGCAGCTGGGGGTTCCTTCACAGTGAAGTCTGACTACGGTAGAATTTCAAATCACATATGTAAAACATCTCCAGTGTAACTGTCTTTACAACTCTACACTGAATCATTGTCAAATTAAAATTTGCCTGTGGTTTGGATATGCAGGGGAGCCTCTTGGCCGTGGCACAAAGGTGATACTTCACCTGAAGGAAGACCAATCTGAATATGTTGAGGAGAAGCGTATCAAGGAAGTTGTTAAGAAACACTCACAGTTCATTGGCTATCCCATCACTTTGTTTGTAAGTGCATTTTGTAATATTCTACAAATATCGTCTATGCTCATTTTCCCCTATCTCAGTGTTTTGCATAATTGTAAACAGAATGGTTTTAATCATAAAGTTGTCTACCATTATGTGTAGATTGAGAAACAGAGAGAAAAAGAGGTTGATCTTGAAGAGGGAGAGAAGGAGGAAGAGGAGCAGGCAGCTGGTGATGACAAAGACAAACCTAAGATTGAGGATGTAGGATCGGATGAGGATGAGGACAGCAAAGAGAACAAGAACAAGAGGAAGAAGAAGATTAAGGAAAAGTACATTGATGCTCAAGAGCTGAACAAGACCAAGCCTATCTGGACCCGTAACCCTGATGACATTACCAACGAGGAATATGGCGAGTTCTACAAAAGCCTTACCAATGACTGGGAGGATCACCTTGCAGTTAAGGTGAGTTAGTACAAATATTTTACTGAAAATGTCAAAGTTATTATATTATTTACACTCATTTTGAGAAAAACTTACATCTTCAATTTCCTCAAACAGCACTTCTCTGTAGAAGGCCAACTAGAGTTCCGTGCTCTGCTGTTCGTCCCTAGAAGGGCAGCTTTTGACCTGTTTGAGAACAAGAAGAGGAGAAACAACATTAAACTGTATGTGCGCAGAGTCTTCATTATGGACAACTGCGAGGAACTAATGCCTGAATATCTTAGTAAGTGTGTCAACATGTCAGTTTTCAATGCCGCATTCAAATTTTGTTTATTTATTTTGATGTAAGATTTATTCTCAAAGATATACAATATAAAATGGCCTCTTCTCTTACCTCATTAGACTTTATGAAGGGTGTTGTGGACTCTGAGGACCTGCCCTTGAACATCTCCAGAGAGATGCTGCAACAGAGTAAAATCCTCAAAGTTATCCGAAAGAATCTGGTGAAGAAGTGCCTTGAGCTATTTACTGAAATCTCTGAGGATAAGGACAACTACAAGAAACTATACGAGCAGTTCTCCAAAAACATCAAGGTAAAATTGCTTTTCAGCTATGAGTACTAATTGATGAAACAACTTCAATATAAAATAATAATACATTTCACCATCATGTCACATTTTCTATTCTACTCCAGCTTGGTATTCATGAAGATTCTCAGAACCGCAAGAAGCTCTCAGAACTCTTGCGTTACTACACCTCTGCCTCTGGGGATGAGATGGTATCTCTCAAGGACTACGTGTCTCGCATGAAGGACAACCAAAAACACATCTACTACATTACTGGTTAGTAGCTTAATATTGACTCATGGATGTATTTCTTCATGCAGTGAAACAAAAGAAAAAGAACACCTAATTTTAAATATCACTTCATTAAATAATTTATGCATTCTCTCCACAAGGTGAGACTAAGGAACAGGTAGCCAACTCTGCCTTTGTGGAACGCTTGCGCAAAGCTGGCCTGGAGGTGATCTACATGATTGAGCCCATTGATGAGTACTGTGTTCAGCAACTAAAAGAATATGATGGCAAAAACCTTGTATCAGTCACCAAGGAGGGTCTGGAGCTTCCTGAAGATGAAGAGGAACAGAAAAAGCAAGAGGAGCTAAAAAACAAGTTTGAAAACCTTTGCAAGATCATGAAGGACATCTTGGATAAAAAGATTGAGAAGGTAAAAATGCAGATATTATGTATATATACTTGTTAAGTAGCTTATTAAACAAACATGGAGCTTATTATACAACTTGACACTAAAACCATTCCAATGACCAAATTCTTGTCCCCAACCAGGTTACTGTTTCCAACCGGCTGGTTGCCTCTCCTTGCTGCATTGTTACCAGTACATATGGTTGGACAGCCAACATGGAGAGGATAATGAAGTCTCAGGCTCTTAGGGACAATTCCACAATGGGATACATGACTGCCAAAAAACACCTGGAGATCAACCCCCTGCACCCCATTATTGAAACCCTTAGAGAGAAGGCTGAAGCTGATAAAAATGACAAAGCTGTTAAAGACCTAGTGATTTTACTCTTTGAGACTTCTCTGTTGTCTTCTGGCTTCACCCTGGAGGACCCACAGACACATGCTAACCGCATCTACAGAATGATCAAACTTGGTCTTGGTAAGTTGAAATGCATGAATTAAAAAACATACTATGCAAGGATGTACTAAACCCTAAAATAGTTTAGAGACAAGAGCTCATATTCCTTCTCTTTTGTAGGCATTGATGATGATGATTCAGCTGTGGAGGATATTCTTCAGCCCAGTGAGGAGGACATGCCAGTTCTAGAGGGAGATGATGATACTTCAAGAATGGAAGAAGTTGACTAAGATTTTGAGTATGAAACTACAAAATACGTAAATGCATTTAGCTTGAACATTGCAATGTTTAAACATTCTGGGTTGCAACAGTTATATGCCTTAGGAGCTGTAATAGACACCCTATTTATTCTTAGCATTTTTAACTTGTTATTATTTTAATACATTTTGTGCTTGTTGAACGTAGTCATCAGAAAATTGAATTTTCTGGTCTTTTTTATTGCAATCTTTTTTTTTTAAAGAAAAGAATGGAACTTAAATATTTCTAATAAAATATTATTTAGAAAATGTGTTGAGGTGAGTCTGGTATTCATTCAGCCGTTTAAAACATGCTACAAATATAAATAAATAAATAATAGAATGTAGCTCACTGAAAATCTGACATTCAGAATATTAAATTATAAGAATATTTTATTAAGAGTTTGAGTAACTTATTATTCAAATACCATCAGAATTAAAACAAAAAAAGACTTGAAATACGTAATTTTACGTGTAATGAAAGTAAAACACATGACACCTTTTTAATAAAATAAAAAAACATTTTTTTTGAAGATGCACTAGTATGAGTTTTTACAGGCTACACCATCCAATCATTTATGCGTGAACCTCATGATTGACACCTCAAGTCCCGCCCCGCGCCTGCAACACATCGCGTGTGGAAGATTCGAGAGGGTTCTGGAACATCAGAGTTCTCGAACACTCGGAGGGAAAAGCTATTTAAGCGGCTGCGCACAGACTCTTAGTGAGAGCTCACAGTAGGCGAAGAGCGACCTCTGGCTAAATCCTGTAACAAAAAGCATTCCACTGTAAGTCACTTTTGAGGACCAGACAAGGTAAGGTTCCTCAATAAGCTAGTGTGCTGACTGATCAGATTTTAATGCAGATCAGTCTCTTTTGCTCGAAGTAGATCCTGCTTGGCTAGGTAAACGCTCTGGATGGGTATTTGCAGCTAGGTTAACGCTGTTTTGCCGAAAACTGATGTTGAAGGTGTAATAAGTCATTGTTCTGTGAATGAGTCCTCCACGCTGTAACGTTAACTTACTACGTGAGCTGTCAGTTGAGGTGAGATGGTTAGTCTGGAATAACCAGTTAGCTGACCAGATAGATCCTTAGCCAGCCGGTCGACAGGTGTTGCACCGAAATATGTGACCGTTAAAATGTGTGACCGACGAAACGTGAACCTTAGGAGGCGCGATTTCGCAATTTCTCGTCACATGCACAAGCGCACTACACAAATTATGTAAAGATACGTGGATTTATTATGCCACAGCGTAAGCTACAGCTCTCTCTCTCCTTGTTCTTTCTCTCTCTCTCTCTCTGTGTGTGTGTGTGTGTGTGTGTGTGTGTGTGTGTGTGTGTGTGTGTGTGTGTGTGTGTGTGTGTGTGTGTGTGTGTGAGTGAGAGAGAGAGAGATATCTCGGAGTTGTCATTTGTGTGTTAATATAGAATATAACGTTTCTCATCTGGTCAAAAATTGCGAAATAGCGCCTCCTAAAGTCACACATTTCAACGGCCACACATTTCGGTGTGACACCGGAACACAGAGATGAATGAACATAACCACCACATAGTCAGGCTTAAGACAGCCTAACAGACCAGTGTACAGTCTAACGCATATTGTGGGCCAACCAAATTATAAATGTATTGTCTTTATGATTATATATTGGACATGCTTTGACCAAAAAAAGTCGAGTTTGACCAAGTTGCATTACGTTATGTCATACATTAACCTATATTACATAGACAACTTTAAATACATTTTTTTTTTTGTAGACAGGTTATTTACTAAAAAGTTGTATCTCGTTATTGCAACGATTCTATCCAATCACATTGGCTTAAAACTCGTACATAAATATATTTTTGCTAGTGGTCAATATTAGCTCTTAAGTCCATGTGCTGTGCTTTGAGTCTGGTAGGTTCTAGAATGTTGTTGTTACTCGCGCTGACCAGCAGGTGACGTCTTTCTGGCACTAAACCCTGAAGCCATGCGGTCAGACTTTTCTGTAGAAGTGATCCATGATTAGACTTTTATGTCCATGATTCAGGTCTGTTTCTTTTCATAAGAATGAATGGAATAAATACATTGTTTTACTTTATTGTCCCTTCAGGTAGCTTGGGGAAAAAACAATAAAAAAAACTTGCTTATGAATTGTATGTGATGAGCTGACGCTACCTATAATAACCTGATCACATACGGTGCAATGGAGCAGTGATTCATATGTGACTTCATTAAACTTATTGGAACAGGTCATTGAAGTGTGTGTGTGTGTGTGTGTGTGTGGTTGACATTGTATGCATTAATCCTTACACTGGCCTTATGACACATGCAGATGCCTGAGGCACATGACCACCCAATGGAGGAGGAGGCAGAGACCTTTGCCTTTCAGGCAGAAATTGCCCAGTTGATGTCTCTGATCATCAACACGTTCTACTCAAACAAAGAGATCTTTCTCAGGGAGCTCATCTCAAACTCTTCAGATGTAAGTAGTGGTAAAATACAGCCATGTAATATAAAAATATTACATGGAAGCTCAGAGATCCTTGAAGTGGTTATTTTACCCTTAAATACATTTAATTTTACATTACAGTTAACAGTTGCAATTGTTTGGCCAATTCAAAATCACTGAATAAAATTAGAATAAACTTTTAGTAGTTTAAGTATTGTAGGACATATTCAAATGTATTCTTTCTTTATGTAGGCTTTGGACAAAATCCGATATGAAAGTCTGACTGAACCAAGCAAGCTGGATTCTGGAAAAGACCTAAAAATTGAAATAATTCCTAACAAAGAAGAGCGCACACTGACCATTATTGACACTGGCATTGGCATGACCAAGGCTGATCTTATCAACAATCTGGGTACCATTGCTAAGTCAGGAACCAAGGCATTCATGGAGGCTCTACAGGCTGGAGCTGATATTTCCATGATTGGACAGTTTGGTGTGGGTTTCTACTCGGCCTACCTGGTAGCAGAGAAAGTCACAGTCATCACCAAACACAATGATGATGAGCAGTATGCTTGGGAATCATCTGCTGGAGGCTCATTTACAGTGAAGGTGGACAGCTGTAAGTATTTCAGTTTTAATTTGATTGATCTATTTAAAAGAAATACCTTTTCACACTTAGGATTTTATTTTGCATTAACAGGAAGTTAGTTTGTAAATGCAGTTAAATGTGTAATGCAGAACTCTGTAGAAAGCTGTTTCTTAACTTTTTGTTTTCAAGTTGAGTATTACTGCTATATTTGAATTTTTCAGGGCTTATGGTTATGACCATCATTTATATTGTCACTGTTTTTATTTCTAGCTGAGCCAATTCAGCGTGGCACAAAAGTGATTTTGCACCTGAAAGAGGACCAGACAGAATACATTGAAGAGAGGAGAATTAAAGAGATTGTGAAGAAGCACTCACAGTTCATTGGTTACCCCATCACTCTTTATGTGAGTAATCCTCATAATTAAATTATATTTTATAAAGCATTTCCTAAGAACATTTCTGTGGTTGATTGAAAATGAAGTTGTACCTTATGGCTATTTGCTGTGATGTTTGCTGAATGACAGTATTAAATTTAATTAAGCTTTATTATTTTCTCACTATGAAGGTGGAGAAAGAACGAGATAAGGAAGTGAGCGATGATGAGGCTGAAGAAGAAAAGGAGAAAGAAAAAGATGAAGAAGGAGATAAGGATGAAGACAAGCCAGAAATTGAGGATGTAGGCTCAGATGATGAGGACCATGATAAGGACTCGGACAAGAAAAAGAAGAAGAAGAAGATCAAGGAGAAGTATATTGACCAGGAAGAGCTCAATAAGACCAAGCCTCTGTGGACACGCAATCCTGATGATATCACTAATGAGGAGTATGGCGAGTTTTACAAGAGTCTAACAAATGATTGGGAGGATCATCTTGCTGTTAAGGTTAGTCAAAATTTACTCCTAAACTAAAATTTAAAAACCTAAAAAGGTTTTTGAAAATTGAGTGTTAATTACACATTACAACACTGATTACACTTTTTTTTTTTTAAACAGCACTTCTCAGTGGAAGGGCAGCTGGAGTTCCGTGCACTGCTGTTTGTTCCCCGCAGAGCACCTTTTGATCTTTTTGAGAATAAGAAAAAGAAGAACAACATTAAGCTGTATGTGCGCAGGGTCTTTATTATGGACAACTGTGATGAACTGATTCCAGAGTACCTTAGTAAGTATAAGTAGTTTTTCCAATTCAAATTCTATACCTCTGTGAGCACAAATTGTTGGTACCCTTGCAGCTCACTGAAACACTTTTTCATTCCTCCTGAAAAGTGCCAGAAATATTTCTATTGCATGCTTTAAGCATGTCATAGAGTAAAGCAAAGCAAGTGTGAAAATAGATAAATCACTGCTTATTCTACAAAGATTCTACAATGACCTGGACAGATTTTTTTTTGATATTCCTAGAAAAGATGATAAATAAGTAGATAATATTTCAGACTGATTATTTAATTAGTATCACACCTCACACTTATAATCAGCCCTGCAGTATATTCAAATGGAGAGAAAAGGCCAGACTAGAGTTTGCTGGAGAAAAAAGCATATTTACAAGCTACAATGCTACTGGAAGAATGTTCTTTGGATAGATGAAACAAAACTGGAGCTTTTTGGCAAGTTACACCACAGCTATCGTACAATATGGAGGAGGCTGTTTGTTTTGGGGCTGCTTTGCCTCGAGCTGATGGTACTGTAAATTTCTATCTGTAGTTTGATCAGAGGAGGATGGATCCTCTGTGCGAGTTTGTATTGAGTTTTGGGATTTGATTAAAATTGTCTGATGCTAATTATGTAAACTTGATTTGTCACAACGTCTGTTGTAAAAAGCGCTATATTAATACATTTTGATTGACAGGTGCTGTAGTATAATTCAGAACTACAGAAAATGTTTCAGTGATTGTTAGAAAATATTGAAGGTCCCATCATTTTTGTCAATCCCAATTTCATTAGTTTTGTTACATAAAATATTCTGTTAAATCAAAAATTAAAAGCAAAGTGTTTTTTATTAACTATGGAATGAACTATGGAATAAACTATGGAAAAGCACAATGATGGATGCTAATTAATTTTCAGTTTCAAGTTATTTCTTGGAAAATCATGGATTCTTTAGTCATGGAAGGATACCAACAAATGTTCACATATGTATCAATATTTTACAATTCATTTATTGCACTACATTTTGAACTTGCATCTTACATTTGCTTGTTGCAGATTTCATCAGGGGTGTAGTGGACTCTGAGGACCTGCCCCTGAACATCTCCAGAGAGATGCTACAACAGAGTAAAATCCTCAAAGTCATACGAAAGAACCTGGTAAAGAAATGCCTTGAGCTCTTCACTGAACTTGCTGAGGATAAGGACAACTACAAGAAGTTCTATGAGCAGTTTTCCAAGAATATCAAGGTATACTTGCCTTCATGTAATAATTTGCCATAGTCAAGTAATTGTAGCTGCATATGCCGGTATTTGTCCTTTTCAAATTTGAGGATGTCACATGAGATGCTACATGAGATGAAACAAACCATACAATGCTGTAATCCTTCTATACTGGAATTAGAGAACCCTACCATATGCCCTGCTGTTCAAACATCACCTGCCTGCCACCTGTTTGTCTTCTATTTCGATCCAGTAAACCTGTCCAAAGCTGATTAGTTCACATTCATCCTCATAATGCACTGTAATAGACATAGAAAGAGAAAATGTTGTAGCTTTGTTGTCTTAAGATCAACTACTACTTGTTTTCACCAAATTCCATGTTTGAGACAAGGCAGTTTTTTGTGCACCAATAAACATGAATCTCTCTGGTATTGTGCAAAATAAGTACACCTTTGGTCAATTTTGCTAATTTGAGTGGGAAAAAAAAATCATACAAGTTCATCTCTATAGTGAAAATATAAATGTTTTCTGTACATTTTATTGCAGTTTCTATTTAAATTCAGAACTTGACACATTAACCTTTATTAATAGTTTAACACATTAACTGGGGACACTAACATTTGCACAAGAATGTAAATGCAACTTGTAAAACTTAGAAGTTGTCTTGTGTATGAAAGTGCTTTAAATATGACATTTATTATTTGAAATTCATTTTAAATTCCTCAAAATTTTTGCTTTGCTTCCCTCCATAGCTTGGTATCCATGAGGACTCTCAGAACAGGAAAAAACTCTCTGAACTTCTGCGGTACTACACTTCTGCCTCTGGGGATGAGATGGTGTCTCTTAAAGATTATGTCACTCGCATGAAGGACACACAAAAGCACATTTACTACATTACAGGTGAGGACTGTTGCTAAGATTAATATAATGTCTTCTAAAGGTCTGAGGGTTTTCTCCATTAACATTTGTGGATACACTTGAAAATGTTATTTTTTTTAACACATTTGCTGCAGGTGAGACCAAAGATCAGGTAGCTAATTCTGCCTTTGTGGAACGGTTACGCAAAGCTGGTCTGGAGGTGATCTACATGATTGAGCCCATTGATGAGTACTGTGTTCAACAGTTGAAGGAATTTGAGGGCAAAAACTTGGTATCTGTAACCAAGGAGGGTCTGGAGCTCCCTGAAGATGAAGAGGAAAAGAAAAAGCAGGAAGAGAAGAAAGCACAGTTTGAGAACCTTTGTAAAATCATGAAGGATATCCTTGAAAAGAAGGTTGAGAAGGTGAGAGGAATTTCTCAAAGCTATGCACATCATAACTGTTAACTGAGAGCTTTTTAACTCGTCTCTTTTTGCTCTTTCAGGTTACGGTCTCAAACCGTCTGGTGTCCTCCCCCTGCTGCATTGTCACAAGCACGTATGGGTGGACAGCCAATATGGAGAGGATTATGAAGGCCCAGGCTCTAAGAGACAACTCTACCATGGGATACATGGCTGCCAAGAAGCACCTAGAGATTAACCCTGACCACCCTATTATTGAAACACTACGACAGAAAGCAGAAGCTGACAAGAATGACAAGTCTGTTAAGGATCTGGTCATCTTGCTTTTTGAGACTGCACTGCTGTCCTCTGGGTTTACGCTTGATGACCCTCAGACACACTCTAACCGCATCTACAGGATGATCAAGTTGGGCTTGGGTAAGAGTACAGTAAAACATTTTTGTTCATTTTTTTGTTGATTATTTGGCAGGGAAATTAACTAACTATGCAGATATATTGAGTTCCACTGGAAAACGTTTTCAGTAACACATCCTCAAGCAATGTTTCTTTTCTGTTTCAGGCATCGATGAAGATGACCTGTCCACTGAAGAACCCACCTCTGCTCCCATTGAGGATATGCCCCCCTTGGAAGGGGATGATGACACATCTCGTATGGAGGAAGTTGACTAAAACATGAAATGTTGTATTTTGTGTCAGTTTATAAGTTATGTAAAAATTCAGAGTTTAGTGGGTGGGCTTGACTTGCGTCTGGGTGGTTGCACTAAGGTGGAGGGCAGAATTTTGCTCTATGTGGCTTCAAGTAAACCGCATGATTTTGTTTGAAAGATGCATGTATTTAACAGATTGTATGTATTCAGAAATTAAAATTGTAAGTAACAGGGTTCCAGCTACTGATAACACTTAGGCTTGGATTAAATTACTGTCAGTGTGGATACTCCATTTTAAATTTAATCTAGACCTAATGTGTCAGGAAACCCAGTACAAAATGTACAGAATAAGCTATTGATGGCTATACCAAACATGTAATTGTAAAGAGGAAATGAGGGGGAAAACGCAGTTCTTTTTAGTCATCCATGCACTATGCAGCCATATCTGGCTAGGTGCCTGGGTGCAAATTGAGCCCACTCAGTGTTAATGATCCTGATCCTGAATGTTGATGTTCTTCTAGCTTTGTCATATTGTCATTCAGATTCCCATAGTTGATGTTTCTTTCAAAAACAGCTTTCATTCCTTTTTTCCCTTTTTTTTGTATTGAGTTGTGTATGCATTTTTGTATTCACATTCCAGATTGTTTGTTTTTTTTATGTGTAATAAAACTGTTATATCTTAAATCTTATATTGTAATTTGGGTGGGACCCTAAATAAACTTTGCCATATCAGTTCATTGATTTGTATTTAATGATGCAAGATGTCATACACTGTTGAATTCCTTTTTAAATGGAAAAATTGGATGCATTATAGGAATAAATTATTGAATTTATTCCTAGTGAATTTATTCCTAGTGGACACACACTGATGTATTGACTTAGAAAGTGTCAATTTATAATATACTATTGCATTTCTAAAAATTTGAAAATAGGGATTCATATTCATTTGTGCTCATAATTTAAAAAGATAAAATCATGTTCATTATATGTAAAGAGTTTGAAACCTTGACTGATAGAGTAATAACTTACTCAACCAACATTTAACTCAATATTTGAGGTTTCTGAATTTATAATTTCCATGAGCTATAAGCCATATACCGATCAACAAAAAGGCCTTTTAATGAATATAAGATGTTAATGTTGATTGAAATTGGGAACACAAATATTTTCTAATTTTTTTGAGATGCGCTAGTACTTTGAAGGTGATTCACTTGTAGAATAATTTTATTACAACTATACTGATACTGGTTAAATAAAAGATTTACTTAAAATAGCTTAACTTTTTTTATATGAATCAAGCATACAGAGACTGATGACTGGTTATTTAAACAGAAAACGCACATGAACTTAATGTTTTGAGCAGCAGATGGCACCAAAACAAACCTGATCACATTTTCCCATTCTTAAATTATTCCCCAGTTATTCTGCACTTTTAATAGTTTTATTTTTGGGTTTTGGGTTGGAAATATAAAGCTATCATTACATTATTTAAAACAGCCTGTCTTTGTTTTAGATGAGTTCTATCTGCACTATATGACAACAATATAATGTGAAAAGCAAGTTTTATTATGCATTTATTGAAAAAATATGAGATAGTATTTGAGACATTACATTGAGATACCATCTTATTTTGAGATTAGATGATTATGACTTAGTATTTCAAAAATAATGACTAAGTAGTTGAATTAATAATGAAAAAAATAATAATTAGGTGCTGTATTTTAAGTATTTTCCATACATTACACCACATTAAAATTGTAATCACTTTTTAGGTGCACACAGTTTCTACAGCTATATGTCCACACTGATCTGATCAACTCAGCTAAACAAACAAGAAAGGACTGTCAGAGCTAATCCCTGTGCTCTTAAACGTGTCCTCTATTGCACGGGAAAAAATGAACCCTTGACATATCCACCTACCAACCAGGAGAAGATGTCTGTGTGACACACTGACTGTGCTAAGCAGTCTATCAGCAGCCTATCAGATATGAGTGGAGAGACGAGCTGCTAGCTGCTGTCAGCGAGAGAGTCTGAGTCTCAGTCTGAAGGGTCTAACACATGAATGCAATGCCGAACAAAACGAAAAAAGACAAGGTAAGCTCGGCTTATATATATAAATATATATTTTTTTCCCTTATTCCACTTGTATGCGTCTCTTAGATGATGCCCAGCAAGCAAACAAAAGCCACAACATAGTGATTACAACTAGTCGGCTTCCTCTGCCCAGTTTCTTTGGGCGTAATGCTAACGCTAAGTTTGTTTTCAGTTTATCCAGGTATACGTGTTCATGCACTTGAAAGTAGGTTATAAAAGATTTTTACAGACAGTCACAACGGAAGAATACACAATAATACTTCGTACAGTAACACTGAAGCGTGTGCAAAGCTTAGCACATCGGCTAAGCTATTTACAGCTTAGCCTGTCAGCGAGCCTAGCATTGTGATTTTGACTTTACGTTAAAGTTAGGATGTAAGCACTTCTGTGAAGTGTGGTCTTGTTGTCATTTAGTAAGTCTTAACACAATCTAGGTGGTTCATTTTAAATGAATTGTTAATGGTAATGTAATTGTTAATAGCAATAGCCGGGAAACCTGCTAAGCTAAGCTAGCTAGCTAACGCTAACGTTAGCTATTCATTTTATAACTGTAACTGTTTATTTCTACTTTCTACTTAATTTAACTACTTCAGCAGTTGTGTATTTTATTTGTTGTGTTGGCTGTTTGTATGTTACGTTGTCTTTTCACTTTTGTTCTTTGTTAGGAGTCGCCAAAGTCTGCAAAAGTGGGTAAAACTGCAGGGCAAGAAAACTCCGATCATGAGGCAAGTTATGCTAACACTCCTGTTATCCTCATGTTTACTAGCTTCGTAACATTTTTTATCCTCAGGGTCAGTTTGACATACAGAAAATGATTATATTTAAATGCTTTGCACAAGGTTTTGTCATGTAATTTGTTTATTTGTTGATTATCTAAATAGATCTATATATAGAACATACCTCTTCCAAAACCTTTACTGTGACAGTGGAAAATATACACTAAAATCTCACTGATTAGTCTGAATTAGAAATAATTATATTTTGTTCTAATGGCCTTTATTATTTCTAAGTACACTTTATTATTACATAGAGAGAGAATAAATATTAATCTAGGATAGTATTTTAAATTGTAATTTTTAGTATTGTGTCAGGATTTGTTCTATGCTACTGTAAATATGAACGAGTTTCACAAAATACAAACAGCGAGGGAGATATCAGTTGTTGAAATTATGTCTATATAGTATAATAATGTTACTTGTCTGATGTTGGCATGCTCACAATGAGCTGGTCATGTATTTAGATAAGGCTAACATTAGTTTGATTAGTTTAATTCTTTGCTTTGTGCTATTATTCAAGTTTGTAGCCAAGTGGTTCATTTTGTCAACATCAAGATGAATAATAAGACATGGTCTGTTTTTCTGTATATCCTAAGGATCGTAGAAAAATGCACATACAGCTGTGGGTAAAATGACGCACTGATTCAGTTGTCCTGAATGTCATTGAAAACCTCTGGTATGTGATCAAAATGAATACAGATGGTCACAAGCCATCAACCAAAACTGAGCTGCTTGAACTTTTGCTCCAGTGGCATAATGTAATGTGGAAGGCTATTGGAGAGCTTTAACAAATCAGACTCATTCCACCAAACAGTGTTTTTTTGAAAAACATTGAGTTAAAAACATTAGTATTGTGTTCTTTAGAAATCAAGGTAAGCTGTTTTCTTTGCATTATTCGAGGACTTAAAGTACAAACCGGATTCCAAAAAAGTTGGGACGCTATACAAATTGTGAATAAAAACTGAATGCAATGATGTGGAGATGGCAAATGTCAAT
>BRDA01000396.1:9957-24234 GCA_036984385.1 Crenuchus spilurus | reverse complement strand
AAATATTGACATTTGCCATCTCCACATCATTGCATTCAGTTTTTATTCACAATTTGTTTAGCGTCCCAACTTTTTTGGAATCCGGTTTGTATTTATTTATTTCTATTTACTCTTGGTCTCATTTTTAAAAATTCACACAAACCTGGTGTTTTAACAGGGGTGTGTAGATTTTTTTAATATTCTGTGTTTGTGTGTGCGCGCACACTGATGTGGGTGTTTTAATACATACACACACAATTAGACTAAAACTGTGATTTGTTTGGCCTGGCCAGCAGGACAGGTTGTTTTTAGGAAGGCTTCCCTCTAGTGGTGAAAGTGAGCTTTGTCCGATGGCAAACTTCCACATTGGAAAAAAAAAAAATGTTTGACCTGCTTTAATTGCAGTTTCTTTTAAATTGCTTTGACCATTAAATCCATGATTTATTCATTTGTAATACGTTTGTATGAAGGTTAATCAATGAATAGCTTTTGTGGTACTTCAAGTGATGTGTACTCTTAACTTTGTAATAGTCTTGGCAGGTCTTATGTTAAACCACTTCCAAAGTTAATACGCACAGCTTAACAGAAAAGTTGACTCTCCATTGTATTTGGATAAATTGACTGTGAATAATAAATGTGTAACAATAAAAACAGCTGCTAGCACTGAACACCAACTACTAGAGTTGGTTGTTTATGTAGCTGAAAAAAGACATAATCTTGTCACAGGGTTCCAAGATCAGTTGATGACTAGTGGGGTGTTGGAACAACAGCTCTTTTAGAAGGAACTACAGCACAGATGAGCCTTTTATGAGGTGTGTGTGTGTGTGTGTGTGGAAGGGAGGCCTCTAGCCACACAGTCTCATATAATATATGACATTGGATTACATTGTCCTTTGTCTGAAACATTATGTCCAGGTCATATGCTTTGATAAAGATCAATGCCTCTGCCTCAGTGCTGTTTATAGTCTTTCATTTAAACTTGAAATAGTGTAGGACTAACATTCATCTTACCCACTAGCTGTTGTAAACCAGCCTTTTCCTATTATTGACTGATAAATGTTCTGGGTTACCTTACATGTGTAATTCTTCTAGTATGTTACTAGTTT
This sequence comes from Crenuchus spilurus, assembly GCA_036984385.1. NCBI lineage: Eukaryota > Metazoa > Chordata > Actinopteri > Characiformes > Crenuchidae > Crenuchus > Crenuchus spilurus. The sequence continues at coordinate 23,149 of BRDA01000396.1, read as the reverse complement.
TTCAAACTTTTGTTTCTTTAAAAGGACAAAATTTTAATTGAAATGCATTTTAAATGCAAATTTGTATAAGAAGCAGAAGAAAGTAGAGGTCTGTTAACAGATGTATCTCAAATAAACTTATATTGTTACCCTTCAGCATCAAGGAGTGGTTGTCTTCCTCTTGCAGCATGTTGTATGTGTCTCGATTCAGATGAGGCAGCACATAGCAGCTGCAGGCCTGCTGCTGAGAGCAAGCTGATATGTGGTTTCCTGTCAGCACTTCACTGTTTCAGTGTGGTTGCCTGTTTATCATGCATATAGGAAATTATGTCACGGTGGCAAAAGTGATATGTTGGCTTTTTCCTTTCAGAGAAGTGTGTATTTTGGTGAAAATGTGTGAAAATCCTATAATTCGCTGCTTACAACGTCACGCTAAAATTTAGACCTTCAGTGAGCTACACCTGAATTCTAAAGGAAAAAGTGACGAGTGAGTTATTGCCATATAATTATGTTGTCAATTTGTGAATTTCAGGAAGTGTGAGGAAGGAAAGGCAAATCATAGAAACAAATGCATTCACATGTATTTATTTAGCAGATGTTTCTTACAGTCTTCGTATTGCTTAAATAAATATTTCATTTATATCTGTCTCTGTGCTCCTGTGGAGTCAAACCAAAGATGATGTTGCCAGCATTGTGCTTTACCAGTTTATCTGAAGAGTTCTGTGTTGGACATCTTCCAGTTTTCAGAATGAATTTTTAGGTCTTCCCAATATCATGCATTTTGTATTAGTAGTGCTTTATACAGTATTTTATCTTAGAATTTTTTTATTTTGCTCTTTTTTTTGCTCATTTTATAATAATTGAAAATAGCAGTGCAACAGGCCTAGAAATTGTTTTAGTACTGAATAATCTCAGCTCATCTTTTCCTTCCTGCTTAAATGAGAAGTGTCAGTTGAAAAGTCCTCTGCCAAAACATGAGGGAGGAGAACTGTGGAAAAAGGTTAGCAGAAAGCCATCTGTGCTTCCCTTCGGAATCTGCATGCCCTTTTGATGTGTTGTTTGCTCCAGTCATTGCAAATGTCCCGCCCTATTTTAAACTACATAGCCAATCGCAGGCGTTCTCAGCTTACAGTTCCATGGCCAAGTCATGTGATTGTGGTCAGCCTATAGTGATTGTACTCTTGGTCGATGACATCACTAACTAGCTGATTCCCTCCAGCGGCAGTGGAGCTTCATTTTCTGCTGAGAGTGGTGGTGCTGAAATGGAGGCTAGCTCCTCGCCTTAGCTAAGATACCTTCTCCCTCCTTTCTGGACTGATAGATGTTGACATGCGCTAAGCAGGAGGACAAGATGGTTTTGGACGCATCAAGCTCGAATGGGCCTTTTCAGCCTGTACCCCTCATGCACTTTAGAGGTGAGCCATTCTTTTTTCATTGTCCATGAGGGGGGTAGGGATAAGAATGTTGCTATGCGCTCTCTTTGCTTGCTGTTTTAGAAAGATTTCTTGTTGTAGGGTAAGAAGTATGTGTCGGGTAAGATGTTAAGTGTATAGGTTGATTTGCTCCCTTCATGTTCTGCTTAATTTTGGAAGAAGGGCCTAGAACACCAGTGCATGTTGCAAATAAACAAATGAGAAGCTTCAGTTGGAGCGTAGTTGAAGTGTATGAGCAAGAAGGTGGTGTGGAGGGGAGGGGGTTTGGATCTGTTTTACTGTCTTCTGCCTCTCCCATCCCCCACTGAGACTGCCGATGTCAAAGGAAGTGAGGTCACAGATTGGTGTGTGTGTGTGTGTGTGTGTGTGTGTGTGTGTAAAAAAGAGGCTGAAGCAGTAGGACCTGTTGTCTCAGCGCAACATCATGTAGTCTTTGTATTCCAGTTCTTCATAGTTTTCAAAAAGGAAAAAGCTTTATTACTGTACAATAACATGTTTATTTAAATGTATGAGTGTAGGTAAATATATATGTAATATGTATGAGATTTTAAACAATGCATTTCAATCAAAAAGTAACTGATAGCTGAACCTCTTCAACTGCCTTGCAGAAATAGTACACTGCAAACATCACATTCCAGTGTGTGTGTGTGTGTGTGTGTGTGAGAGAGAGAGAGAGAGAGAGAGAGAGAGAGAGAGAGTGGGAGAAAGAGAGAGATTTGGCCAGTATTATTTTTTTCCTATTTGAAAATCATTTCCAGTGTATGGTATTACTGGTGGGCCAAAGGGACCATGTGACTTCCTTACTTTACAGTGGTGCAGGGGCATTTGCTGTGTGACTTTATATTGCTGTAGGAGAGTTTGCAATGTTCTGGATGACTTTATATCACAATAGACAAGTATACTGCTATTGAAAAGAATTGTTTTACAAATTCTTTACATGTGGGAAAAAAATTCAGTGTTGTGAAATTGCAGCAGTATGGAAATAGTGGTTGTTTTTGGAATTAGTTTGCAAAACTCACGGTTATTTTGTTGTTGTTTTTTTGCATTTTCTGTCAACCTCTCTTTAACACCATATAAACATGTGGCATGTGTTTATTTGACAGTTGGCTAGATAGACATGGAACAAAAAATACAGGAAATACCTTATTAATGCTATACACCCCAGCTCTTCATGTACTGGATTGGTTCCATCTGTTGCATAAATTCACTGTTCATGCTGTTCTGTAAGTGACCAAGCAGTCTTTGAAAAGTTGGAAACTGTCTCTTGTAGCTTTGTTGTGCAAAATCCTTTGTTTATTGATGGTTTTGTACATTCGTTAAGATGCTCCAATGACCAAATGGGTCAGAATTTAACTTTACCTTATCCTGATTTGTCATGCCAGTGTTGTCAGTTGTGTTTTGCCTTCAACTAAGTTTGTGCCATTTAAAAGAACAATATGTCTCTTATTTAAGCACATTGTAGCAAAAACAACCAGGTATCTATTACATTGTATGCTTTCATACTCTTTCAGTTTACTTTGTGGCATCAAATATTGTGTACATCTGTTTGAGGTCTGACTTGTATAAGCACCTTCACTCTGTTATTGAAGTAAAAATGTTATTGTCATGAGGATGATTAGAAATGTAATTTGAATATTTAGCCTCATTCACCAGTATGCTTTTTTCTTAAATATTACTGTAGCTTTAGTCCAATAACATTGACAACTGTAGAATTTAAGAAAACATTAACCATTTTTTTTGCACAAATGTCACCACCCAAATGTGTGTAAGTGTGAGTGTTCATAGGTTGTTCTTACCTGCAAATTCCAAATAAGGAAACAGTTGAATGTCAGAATATTCAGGAACATTGTGTAAGAGGGTTTTAAGACTACATTTCTTCTTTAAAATGGTTGGTAAATGAAGCTTGTGTACATTAAAGTACAATATTTTTTTTAGTGTAAATTTTGCCTCATTTTTATTTAGTGATTTGTTTTTTTGTTTTGTTTTTTTGTTTTTTTCTAGCATGAGGTTTAGTTTGTTGTCACAAAATACAGGCACCTTTTTGATGGATGAACAACGTCAGCCTATTAGCCAGCGAGGGGGACACTAAAAACAAGCATTCAGTGCAAATTTTAAACTGATGTAGACCTGTCGTGCTAAACTGTGGCAAGACCTGGATAGTTGTTTCATTATTTAGTGCAAAAAAAAAAAACCATACTGCAATTCTACAGGTTGGATTTAGTTTAGCTTTAACCTTCTGTTTAATCGTCGAAGTGACGGTAGTCTGTTACAAAATGGACTTTGTTCATATTGCATTCACAGTTTGTCTTATGTGAAGCTCATTGTGCTGGAGTTTGGAAAGTTTTCTTTTTAAAGTCTTTCTCAGGGTCAGAATAAATGGGTAGTCTGGTCTTCGTTCTTGATCATGAGGAAAAACGGAAAAACAGGCTACATTGTATGCTCGCCATAGAGCATTTTGTTTTTTGCACTTTCTGTTCTTTAACGAGTGGACAGTTTTACTGCTGTAATTTGAAAATAAATGAATTGTTGCTTCTGGGACTTTGTACAATGACCTGGTGTTTCTACAGTTACAGGTGTGTGACGGACAGCAAGGTCTAATCCCAGTGGAAACATATCAGGAAATCTAGCCCTAGTGCTTAAGTTCCAGGCTTGAGCTTCAGTGCCTGGGTGAAAAGGAAAGCTGCTGTTATTATTTTTGATTTGATGCCAGACACTACTTCAAGTATGAATTATTTATGATAATGTAAAAACCTTTTAAACTTGCATAAATCTTGGGTATCATCTTGCCACCGCAGCTACAGAGCAAAACACTTGTAGTCACTCCCATTTTTCACAAGAATGTCACAAGCATGAATGCATGGCCCATTAGCGTGTGAGAGCTGCATGACCTTTTGCTATTGGGAATTGAAAATATGATAAACCTTTCATTAATTCCCTTTGCTTTGGAGTCAAGTGGTGTTTATCGGTGAGATTTTCCTGTCCATTACTGAAGTAATGCAGTAAATTTGCAAGTGGGTGTTTACTGTGACTGATCACTCTATCCAAAAAGAAAATGTGATACATTTATATGTATTGTTAGGACTTTATTTTATCTTACATGACGAGGTATATGCTTTGCATGGTAAGGAGATTACCCTGTAGCTGGGGAATTGTGTATTTCCAGCGAACCTTCAAAATTAACCACATAAGCAGTCAAAAACATTTTTAGCTTATATCTTTGTTTCCCTTACTATAGATGTTCCCCCAGCGGAGCAGGAGAAGCTGTTTGTGCAGAAGTTGCGGCAGTGCTGTGTGCTCTTTGACTTTGTATCCGACCCGCTAAGCGACCTGAAATGGAAGGAGGTGAAACGGGCGGCACTGAGTGAGATGGTAGAATATATCACACACAACAGGAATGTTATCACTGAGCCCATCTACCCAGAGGTGGTACACATGGTGAGTGTATTCACTTTTTCTGCAGCAATGATTTCTTCCAGGATGAAATCAAATTTAAAAGCAGGGGTTTGCATGATAATTGTGCATTCCTTCTCCAGTAACCAGTGAAATCATCTTGGAAATTGTTATGCAGATTTGTCCCCATCATTGGTCACAGAAACTGTTCTTCTCACCAAGACTTTTAGTAAATCAATCACATGTTAAGAGCAGAGTTTAGCATTATGCTAGTTCTAAAACAGAAGGGGTTACCAGTGTTGAATTTCCTGGGATGGGAAGGGATTTAATTCAGACTACATTTGAAAAGGATGCAAGACCTGAAAATTACATTATCTTAAAATATGATTATTGCTAAAATCATAGCAAACATTTAATCTCTAGTATGTATGTATGTATGTGTAGATATATGTGTATGCGTGCATGCGCATGCTTTTTCCTTGTTTTATTGCCCTTTGTAATTTTTTATTATAATTATTAGAAGTATTTCTATTGGGTAATATTTGGATGAGCTATTTCTTAGGGACTTTGATGTCAGCAGTATATCAGTCAGCCCTAAAAGGTAATGTTAAAAGCTGTTAAGAGCCAGTCCCTTAGTTGTCCTTATGTGTCCTTTTATGGAGCCTTTTTTTGGTCAAGAGCTTTTCGTTTAACAGGAGTGCTTTAGTGGTCCTGGTTGAAGCTTTTTGGTGTCAGCATTCACCATTTCAGTGCTGAATAATGTTCCTTTGATATTTATCAAAGACTGAGCTTCATGTTAAGCAGGAAACCACTGCTGATCGAAGTGCAAATTGACTCATTCTTCTGATTCTGCTCTTATTTGATCAGCACAGGAGAATAAAAAATGCAAAGCCCTGCAAAATCAGCATGATAATATACTCTTACCCTAGAGTTCCCTCATCCCATCCCCTTAAGAACATGGACACTTTGAAGTTCTCTGCTTTTATCATCAAAGTATTGAGATGAGTCTGAACACTGAAGAGTGCAATCTTGTGTTTATTTTCTTTGTGCATATACTATGTTGCCTTTGTCTGACCAGACCATAATTATGGCACAGTGTTGTAGAACAGGAGCCATTTATTAGACATTGAAATAATGGGCTTTGTTTGTCAGATAAATATATGGTTAGACTGTGTAATGGTCACAATATAAGCTGATTTTCTTAATGTTTAAGGGAAAACTGAAAGGCCTTTCTGCTGAGAAAAAGTTATGTGAAAATCCTAAATATATTTTTAAAAAATTCAGTCTAACATCTGAGTTAAGTTGATAATTAATCAGTCTATGCGGTTCAGTTGTAAGTGGGCTTGTGTTAAAACTGCAATAAGCAAAAAAGAATAAAAGAATGCTGATTTGTACAGAATGTTATATTATCAGTTAGATGTGACTGAAGATGCCTTTACCATCTAGAAATAATTTTCACAGATATCTGGACTAGCAATCTAGTTGATATTTTTTTCCTTTTTAAAAAAAAAAAATTAAATGTTTTTCTAAACTTTTGAGTTTTTGCATTGTGATTTGTATACATTTTATTAATTTGCTTAAGATATTTCTATAGTGTTTGTTTTCCATTTAATTAAAAAAATGCAGTACAGAACCAGGCTCCACTTTTGAAGCCACAGCTAAGCGTTACACAATTTTGTTAATTCCCATTTACCGATTCATTAGCCAACTGTCTGTACATGCTGTAACAGTTTTCTGTGTAGTGTTGTGGCCTTTCAGAGGCAATGCAGTTTGACATTCCTGTGATGGTGACTGGCAGACCTGCTTGTTTTACTTTGATTTTCAAAGTAAAATGAGACATCTAGTTTTTTCGAAAATCCCACTGACTAATGTGTTCGTGATTTTCTTCTGTTTTAATAATCTGCCTGAATTTTTAAGACCACAAACTGATGGTATTTCAATCACTACAGTTGTCCTGATCACTTAATCTTAACATTTGGCATTTTTTATTTTTGTTTTAGTTTTATTTATTTAATCACATGTATATTTTTTTAGGCAAATAGCACATTTTGTTTATAGATTGATTAAAATGTTAATATATCTTCTACAGAAAATGCACACGTATTCTTTATTTACTGAATTTTATATTTTTGAAAAAATAAATTATGGCATATTTAGGGTCCCCCCACACACAATTCTGAGCATAAATAAATAAACCATGCATAAAAATGTTTGGAAAATGTTTTAATTTGTTTTCTGTAGAGGTCAACTTGCATCTTACTCATTTTCAACAAAACATGTCACTTATTTAATTTGTCAAAATTTAATGGATATGCAAATTGATTTAAAATACATGTGCAGATGTGTTGATTTATCTATTTTATATGATCATGTAAGGCGTTGCGATGATTGGACTGTTTGATTAACACTGCTAATATTTTCCTTTTGCAGTTTGCCATCAATATGTTTAGGACATTACCGCCATCGTCCAATCCAACTGGGGCTGAATTTGACCCAGAGGAAGATGAACCCACATTAGAGGCTGCCTGGCCACACCTACAGGTATACATACACACTTGTACTAGTATGCAGAAAACTCCCACCCACACTACAATATTCACTAACTTTCACATATTTTTCCTTCCCCAGCTTGTCTATGAATTTTTCCTCCGTTTTTTAGAATCTCCGGACTTCCAACCAAATATAGCCAAAAAATATATTGACCAGAGATTTGTCATGCAGGTATGGCACCAAAGTGCACAAGAGTTTTGTGTAAATTATATTTTTAGTGGCTGTTTTGTGTTTAAACTAAAACCTGTTAATTATGAATTTGTTTCTAGCTCTTAGAACTCTTTGACAGTGAAGACCCTCGAGAAAGAGACTTCCTGAAAACCACTCTGCATCGTATTTATGGCAAATTTCTAGGACTCAGAGCCTACATCAGGAAGCAGATAAATAACATATTCTATAGGTAAAGCTCAGGAATATGTAGCATATGAAAGCATCATTTCATCAACGTTTAATTGTTTTGTATTTGACAATGCCAGTGAAACTCTTCAAATGTCTCAAAACTGTCAACTTTCAGGTTCATTTATGAGACTGAGCACCATAACGGTATAGCTGAGTTACTGGAAATATTAGGAAGGTATGTATTTTCCATTTACATGTGTTTATTATTATTATTATTATTATTATTATTTTTTTTTTTTACAGTTATTCATATTGATTTGTTTTTGTTTTTCCTCCAGCATAATCAACGGGTTTGCCTTACCACTGAAAGAAGAGCACAAAATTTTCCTGCTGAAAGTTTTGTTGCCTTTGCATAAAGTGAAGTCTCTCAGTGTTTACCACCCACAGGTATACATTGTGTCATCTGTTCCTTTTTGCTGTCTGCAGAAGCCAGCTCACTTTAAAGTGAATTGAATTTTAGAGAAATGTAGACCAATGGTGTATAACACATTCCAACAGCCCACGTGGTATAGCAGTATTTCATGGAGGCTTGTTCTAATTAAAGTGCATAAGTCCTAATGTGACTGATTTGATTATGAAGCTACTTTACAGAATTGTGATAAAGCAAGTTGTCTACCATTGCTGCAGTATGATTTACAAATAATTGTAAGTTGTTTAAATAATTGTGCATTGTAGAGTTTTAGTATATGTAGGCTATTGTACACTACTAACAGCATGAATGGTATTTTAGGAAAAATTTGACACTGTCCAGCATTTCCTACTTGTATCAGCACTATATCCATCAATGCCAATATCTTCTGATAATATTAAATAGTAGAATGAACAAAACTTGTTTTTCCCCCCTTTGTGCAGCTGGCATACTGTGTAGTACAGTTTCTGGAGAAGGACAGCACCCTCACTGAACCGGTATGTTCAGACTCTTTATATGTATTGTTACTCTTTTTGACGTTTTATAAATAAGCAGTGAAGTGTGATCTGACTGGCATGATAGTCTTGGGGCCTCGAAATTGTTCCTTTATCAAACCAGTTGATCCAAAACAGTTTAATAACAGTTGTATCTGAAATGTATTTGTTGCACAATGTTATATCACTAAAAGAAATAAACCTTTGAGATGGCTTGCTTTTATGTTAGTTGGATGTTTTTGCACTAAAGATTGTGTTTTTAATTTGAATTTCTGGTTTGTATACAGGTGGTGATGGCTCTTCTGAAATACTGGCCAAAGACCCATAGTCCCAAGGAGGTGATGTTCCTCAATGAGCTGGAGGAGATCCTGGATGTCATTGAACCTACTGAATTTGTCAAAGTAATGGAGCCACTCTTCAGGCAGTTAGCTAAATGTGTCTCCAGTCCACACTTTCAGGTCAGCCCACACTGATTTCAGAATATTTGAATAAAGGGAAAATGTAGGAGCAAAGTAATGTGTTTTTACAATGTTGATTTCTATTTCAACTTAACCTCCTAAGACCCGAACATGGCATGGCATGCATTCTGTATTTCTCTTTGCTATTTGGGCTGATTGGTACCTGATTAGTGTAAAAACAAAGAATGATCTTTTTACATGATGATTTCTGAGGTGGCAGTATAATGGCCTCATAAGAGGACACCAGGCAAAATTTAGTTTTGTGGTCTAAACAACCCAAAATGTGATGTCGACATATGTGGACATGCCAGGTCCTAGGAGGTTAAAACTTTAAACAAAGCAATTAAAGAGAATGAAATGCAGGCGCATATGCATCACTGTCTTCTATAAACGTCATTAATTTTGGCATCTAAAAATTTATGTTTTTAGGTATTTGCAGGGTTCTCTTTTGTTATGTTAATGGAAATACTGACGTATGTTTGTTGAGTGGTGTTCAGATTTTCTCCACTTATTTAAGTGAACTAAAGAGTGCATCATATTTGACAAATTGAAAGAACAAAATAAACTGATGACTACTGATCATTAAATTTGTCAGTATTTTAAGAGGTTATATGAATACTGATGTTGTACCAGCATGGGCAAAAACATAATTATTTTCAGTACATTTAAAAAAAAAATTGCAGCAGGAAATGGAAGATGTCAATAGGACATCGGTGTAGTATTCTCGTGTGCATGCATGGATGTTATATTTGATAAATATTGAGATGTTATTTGATCACAGGTTGCAGAGCGGGCCCTGTACTACTGGAACAATGAGTACATAATGAGTCTGATCAGTGACAACGCGGCCAGGATCCTGCCCATTATGTTTCCCTCACTTTACCGTAACTCCAAAACCCACTGGAACAAGTGAGTCAGATTCTGTTCTGTAGATCAGATAGATGTAGTTTATTTCCTGGTAAAGGCACCCTTGGCCGAATTGCTCAAGTGTTTTCAAAATCGTGATTTAAGAAGTACACAGTGCATTCAGAAAGTATTCAGAGTTTTTACTGCATTTAGGGCTGGGTTTTGCAAGCAACTTTACAATGCAGCATGCAGCAGCACTACAAAAGTGCTCAACTAAACTTACCACAAACTAAACTCTGTGAAAGGAAAGTTAACTTGAGTACCCAACATGTAGTGTACATATTTTAACAATAGTTAGTATGTGATACTTCATTCACAAATATAGATACTAACTATGCTGACTGACACTTCCTGCAGATATGGGACCAGTGTGAAATGCTTTCTTCATCACAGCAGTTTATGTAAAAATTAATGCGAAAGAGTGAAACTGATTTGCCAAATGCTAGAATTTATAAAGATCACATGGTCAGTATGAGTTTAACTTGCAGATGCACATTCCATGTAAAGGTAGATTAATAAACACCTATACAGACACTACCACAAGATCTATGTTTACAGCTTGGTTAACCTGTCATAAGTTTGACATACCTATAGTTAAGATTGTAATTTTTTTACTTTATAATATGGACATTACATTTTATACTTCAATTTTATTCAGGACAATCCATGGTCTAATCTACAATGCGCTGAAGCTCTTTATGGAGATGAACCAGAAACTATTTGATGATTGCACACAGCAGTTCAGAGCAGAGAAAAATAAGTAAGAACATTCTCTGTAATTCTCATGAACTTTGACCTCCTTCTTGTTTACAGATTTTTAAAGTAAGAATTTTCTTGTCCCTTGTATTAGAGAAAAGCTAAAATGGAAAGAACGTGAGGAAGCCTGGATAAAGATAGAAAACCTTGCCAAGTCAAACCCACAGGTGAGGTCTTTCATTTTCTCACTTGTAAAAAAGATTTGTACCTATAGTAAAAACACTGGTCATTGATGACCAAATACCAGCTTACTTCCTTTTGTTGGCTTCACATGTGTTGCAACGGATCACGTCTAGCAGAGCTAAGAAAACAATGATAATTATTTCTAGTCGTGACATTTCATCTGTTGAGTCTGGTGTCTCTAAGGAGATGAAAGTAATGTCAAATGCTTAAAGCAGGGCAAACTTGTCTGGGAAATTTATTGTTGGAAGCTGCTCATGAAAATAAGTAGGTGTGTGCTTTGTCCGGTTTCGCAAACAAAATCTGTTTGGTTTAAGAAAGTTTTCTATTGGTGTAGCTAACAAGTAATTTAAGCTTGGTCTCTAGCATTTAGCATAATTCATTATGAACTGCATGCACAAATCAGTCATTCAAGCCACATTATGTAAGTTACACTAGGCAAGTATGCTTTAGGCATGCTGTTCGCACAGTGTTAAACTAGTGGTTTTAAGCATCCGTTACTTGTTGGCTACATTAGCCTCATAGCTCTAGTGCCAAAGTAAAGAAGCAAACGTTGGACAGGCCACCAAACACACCTTGGTTAATTCATTGCTATCAGATGCTGATCAATCTGAGAAATTTGTCTGCAAATGAAAATTTGCGGGTAAAGCAACAAAAAGAGTAGAATAAATGTTGAGAAACTTTAACCTGAAAAAAAGAAAAGAATGGCATTTCACCTCATCTATGGTGGCATGGGCATATATTTGTCAGTGAAAGTGACTAACTTTCTTGTTTAAAGTTGAATGGCAATAAAATATTTATTCTACAACACCTTTGGTGCAACCAAATGAATTAAAACTCAGTTGGTCATGTTGTGACAATGAATATTTCATTTTCAGGGTGAAAAAATAAAATTTTTTTACCCAGTGGTTCCCAAAGTTTTTTTTCTGCAGCGCCCCCCATTTTATAGAAAAAAATATTTTGTGAACCACACAGTTGTTTTATTTCACAGCGAGGCCCAATGGCTGTTACATTGGGAAGGTTTTATCTAGGGTCTTTGAACTGCATGATAAGATCAGCATCAGTGACGTTTCTGAAACTCGAACTAAATTTGCCGATGCAAGGCACCAAGACAAACCTCCCACATCTAGCGGGTAAAATTACATTCACAAGACTGTCAGAAGCTATTTTTTTCAGATGCACAACAAACTTTGGTCTCCTTGTTACCCACAGTTGTACTGGTGAAGCCCAGGCCAATTATATGCCTCGTCATATTTTCTTATCTAAGCTTTGCAAGTTGTGCTTTGAGTTGGTAAAGATTCATCTTCAGCTGTATGTTTAGCTGGGAGCCCTCTAACAGACTTATCCATGTTACATTAGCAATGCACAGATTGCAAAGATGCACTTTTCATTTGCCTTGCTGCGTCCTCCAAGCAATAGTTCCCCTTTTTGAGTAACCACTGCTTTAACCTATTCCACAACATACCTGAACACTACTGAGCATTTCACTTACTGAAAAGGGCAAAAATACGGTTAACAGCTGTAAGTTTTTTTTTTTGTTTTTTGTTTTTGTACTATTTGAGAAAGTATTCAAAATGTTGTAAGCTCAGTTTACATTTTGTTCTCCACAAAGCTCCCAGTGATTGCATGGATTTGTTAAACTCCATCTGCATTGTTGGGTCTGGTGTCTCTCATCTTCCTCTTGACAATAGTTCATAGATTTTCTATGTGGTTTGCTGGTCAATCAAGCAGAGTGATACTGTGGTTATTAAACCACATATTGGTACTTTTGGCAGTGTGGGAAGGCGCCAAAGTCCTGCTGGAAAATTAAATCTGCATCTCCATTAAACTTGTCAGCAGAGTGAAGCATGACGATGTCATTTTTTGAGATACCCACTTTTGGGTTTTCATTGGCTGTAGACCATAACCATCAACACTGAAAGAAAGAAATGTTTGAAATAAATCACTGTGTGTAATGAATCTATATACAGTGAGGAAAATAAGTATTTGAACACCCTGCAAATTTGCAAGTTCTCCCACTTATAAATCATGGAGGGGTCTGAAATGTTAATCTTAGGTGCATGTCCACTGTGAGAGACATAATCTAAAAGAAAAAATCCGGAAATCACAAAATATGATTTTTTAAAATAATTTATTTGTGTTTCTCCTGCAAATAAGTATTTGAACACCTGCCAATCAGCAAACATTCTGGCCCTCAAAGACCTGTTAGTCCGCCTCTAAAAAGTCCACCTCCACTCC
>BRDA01000389.1:60638-72557 GCA_036984385.1 Crenuchus spilurus | reverse complement strand
TGTGTGTGTGTGTGTGTGTTGTTAGTGTGTATCTGGGTAGTGTGTGGTTCTCTGAGCTGTATTGTTAGTGTGTGTGTAGTGTGTTGTTAGTGTATGTAGTGTGTGTGACTGTGTCCCACCTAATACACTGCTGTCATAAAGATGTTCTCAGAACGACTTCAGAAGTTAAAAGTCAGTTATTTTATGTGTTTCTGGTTGTGAATGTTAAACAGCTCAGATTCTAATGCAGGACCATCATCTAAAAAACAACATGTTCTAAATGTTTCAGTGTGTGATTAAGCTCATTTAAAGCATTACTGTCAAAAGTTAAGACATGATTTAATTAAGTCATTATTAATCAGTATTAATTATTATTGAACATTATTAGCAGATCAAAGTCACACTTTTGCTGATGTTAACAGAGCATCTCTAATTAACTGGGATGATTGTAGGTAATATATCATTTTTCTGTCTTTGTTCTTCTTTCTATTTGTCTTTTTCTTCCTTTCTTATTTTATATATATATTTTTTTCTTATTTTTGTTATTTTTCTGTCGTTTTCTTTCTCTCTTTCTCTCTTTTTCTTTGACTTTCTTTTGGTCTTTTTTTCTTTCTTTCACATATTCTTTTTTTTTCTTTCTTTCTCTCTCTCTCATCTCTCTCTCTCTCTCTCTCTCTTCTCCTCAAGGTTACTCCATGCTAACACCCTCCCAGGGGTTGAATATAAATACTAAAAATAGTTTTAAAAATGTATTTAGAATTATCTGAAGTGGTGAAAAGGGCCGATGGCATCTGTCTCTACATTAATGTCTTATTATTATTATTATTATTATTATTATTATTATTATTATTTATCACACTAACATCTGTTAAAATAATGAAAAACAGAAACAGACTTTTTGCACTTCACTGACTGATGTGAGAGCAGTTCTTTATGCTCTGTGATGAGACGAGTGCTCAGGTTCAGGTTTACTGCAGTTTGTCTTGTTCAGGCTGGTTTTGGTGAATAACAGTACAGCAGCACATGTTGTGTTTAAAAATGTGTGTGTGGATGATTATACTGAGTGTTTTTAATGATTGAAAAGGCAACACTGACACAAATATCAATACCTGGCACTGAGGTGTTACACACACACACACACACACACACACAAAAGAAAATGCCAGGTCTGTACTGGAATGTAACAAAGGATAATCACTGTGAATAGCGAGCTTCCTGTCAGGAGCAGAGGGAGTTTCACTCTGATCATATGGCACTAAGAGAGCATGTCGTAGTTGGCACCCACCCGCATTTATTTGCTTTAGAATTACCTGCCAGATCCATTTAGTAATACTTTGTGTCATATGAAAGCAAACCATGCTGTTTCCCTGGCAGGAGACTGGGGATCACATGACCCACTGGGCCTGACCTTACGACCTCTGTAAGAGCAGCCCCACCTCTCTCAGAGCTCCCCCTCCTCCCAGTAGTGTCAGACACCCCCTTTGACACCAAAATTGTGTCAAAACAATGGCTGTTCTATATTTAAGTGAAACATTTTGCCATCAAAGACTGTCAGGGGTTGTGGGGGGTTCTTATCGGGGGTGGGGGGCTCATACGATCTTTTAAATCTGTTTTAATCTAACAGCCGTGGACTGTTTGGCTGGCTTTGAGGTACTTTTCCAGATAATTAACAAGAACTGGGTCAGTGTGGGGCAGAAAAATCATGCTTTGTGTGTGTGTGTGTGTGTGTCTCCCTCTGTAAAGTCTGTCAAATGCTGATGCCAATTTGCAAGTGAGCAATTTGTTTGCCGCATGGAAATGAAATCCAAAATAAACACATGCCGTATGTATTATTCATGCATCTTTCTCTCTTTTAACTCGTTATTTCTTTTGAATGAAACAGTGAATCGCTGGTCGTTTCCGACCAGCAGAACAAATTCGACAAATGGGCCGCGGACCTGCGCCCATGCCTCAGTCCTACGTCTGGTGGAGGTTTATTTATTAGCATATTTCATATCCTTTGAGTGAAGGCAGAAAAAGAGCAACAGTTCACCGTTCGTCTCCAGCCCGTTTGACTTCTCGACCCTCCTGCACGGCGGCTAGAACGTGGACGCTCCCCTCCTGTGTCATTTCCTCCTGGGCCCGCTGTGCTGCCTTGTCCCTAACAAGTGTTTACCGTGACACGCTGATTCTTATTAATCTGGTTCTCGTCGGGCTGCTGGGGCCATGGTTTGTGTTAAGAGTTCGGCACCCTAGGTGGGAAAAAGGCAGCGAGGCTGACAGATCCGTGGTCGACTCTCAAGCGCCGCTCTTTACACTGTGCAGATGTGGCCCTCCACTTTGTTATTCTTAGTAATTATCCTCATTAAGTGAAAGCATGTGCCAATCACGGGCCTTTGAATCATGCTCGGTTTGGGTCGAAAATGGCCCTAACGCTGTCTCCCAGCGTGTCAAAGCTGAGCTCATTAGCAGATGAAGAAAGCCGAGGCGGGATGGTTCAGTGGCGACATTAACTGTGGCTCATTTGGCCCTTGAGTGGGTACAAATTTGACGATAATGAAATTTAAGCCCCCCCACAGTTTAATCATAGGAAAGTATCTATGGCCCATTTAAGTCAATATACATCTTATATGATATTTTCTCTGTGACTAAATGAGGCAGTTGTGGCAGGACTGATGGGGAAGGAAAACAAAGCCAAAGCATGGTAAGTGTCTCCAGCTGAAGTGATTCTAACTGAGGAGAGAGAGAGAAACAAAGAGACTGGAAAACGAAGATGTATGAAGTCTTCACATCGATGAGCTGCCATTCGTTTTCACTTCCAGCTCCTGTGATCCGTAGTCAGCTGTGATTGCATGTGACGCTCGCACAGAGCAACGCCTGATAAGGATTAATGCTGGTGGTGAGAAGTGCCTTAACCGCATGTGGCATGCTGCGGGCACATGCCATTAACCCCCAGCTCACTCAGCTCTGGAGAAGAGTGAGAGAAACAAATGATCCTCGTGTAGCTTTTAATTTTAATTCAGACGCCAAATTCATGCAGCAAGTTCATGTGTCTGGTCAGATTTATTTTAGCTCATTATTTAAGTTACTTAACTTTATTTGCAGTCAATTTAAAGCCTGATCACTTATTATAACGTTAGGTGTTGTGACCAGGTTGGGGGGGTCTGTCCCGACATGACGATTTGGACTTTTCCAGAAGATTATCAGTCCTCTGGCTGTGACAAAAAATAAAAAATGTCTTAAATGCTAGCTGTACAGAAGAAAAAAAAACATGTTATGTTAAGGAATGTATGTTAAGGAATCAAGCGAGTAATAAATAATGGTTAAATTGGTTTTTTTTTTACATAATTTTACTTCATTATTTAATACAAACAATACTCACAAGTCATTATTTCATCATGTAAATATGCTAAATTTAGCCAAATGGCAAATTGTTAGTACAAATACTTAATAACATGATGATGTAGGTCTATCAAAACTATTATATAAACTGTTAAAACATTTTTATTTTTTGCCAGTTGACAGCTCATTCAGAGCTGATTTCAGATCAGTAAGAACATGATATTGTTATGTTCAAACAGAGCTTAAACAGTTTTGTTAGATCATGTTCACTGCATACAGCTTGAATTCACAATAACAGACATCACGCTCTTAGAGTAGCAGCACACATTAAATGGCAGAAATGGCGTCAGCTCGGGGGGCGGAGCTGAATTTCAGTCTACTGAAATTACAAGCTACTCTAAACACCTGGCATGGAGAACTTTTGAAAAATCTAATTATTGAAAGAATAGAAATATAAAGTTTTATTATTTATGTTGTCTAGTAGTTTTGGTGGAATATTCATTGATAAGAAAAAATAAGAAAATTGTATTAAATGTTCAGAAATACATTTATGTGAATATGTGTTTATATAAACCTTTTTGAGTGTCAAATCTTAATGTTTTAATTTAAATTGAAGATCTTAAATGCAATATTTAATTTTATTTAAACATTTGTTATCAGGCTGGAGCGAATCAAAGTTTTTTTCCTTTCAACTAATGACTGTAGAGTGGGCAGAGCAAACAAATGAGGGGGTGTGTTCTAACTTTGACTCTGGCTACAAATGTGACAAGGTGGCAGCTTGGATTGTCTTCTATAGGAAGCCAGTGGAGTGATGTCCATCTATGTATAGTCTGTAGAGCACTAAAATGAGCACTAAAAACAACTAAGTTGTGAATTAAATTGTATGTGAGAGATAATCTTAATCTTAATCTTAATCTCAGTATCATGGCCGACTCATTATTCTGACAGATGTTTCTGTTTTACAGCAGTCAGAAAGCTCTTGTTTTTGACATCTTCAAACATATTAAATACTCATATTTGTGGGTTGTTTTTCTTTTTTTAACCATCAGTATGGCTTGTGGCATTGTAAACATGCTGCTCTTTGTCTGATGGAGCTGACATGCTAACGGAGCAGGAGCCCGAGTTCTGGTCGGAGCTCGAGGCCCAGCTGTTCTGTCTTAACTGGCTCAGGCTTCACATTTTTCTCGCTGTCAGTGGAAACTATGTAATTAGAATATGCCTGACACTGGCGGTACAATCTCATGCGTTTTGACAAGGGGGCACTCAGAAATGTCTTTTGGATACCTAAGTATTTTTAATTAAACAGTTTTTTGGCACACAGGCATGTCTTTCCTCTGCACGTTCAAAGAGTGCGGTTTGACCCATGTGCTAAAAGTTTGTATCAGTTTTCTGCAGGGATGTTTGACTTGGCCCTCTGAGTATGCAATGTGAAATTGTCTTGTTTAAAAGCTGGTTTGTTTACCATTCGTTCTCTCCCCTCTCTCCCACATATGTGCACCATGAGTTTTCGGGATACAGTTTCCCTGTGGATTCATCACATCCCAGAACTTCTGTGAGTCGACGTTCAAAAACGAAAGCTGTAGAAAAGTTCACAACTTGTCTGTAATTGGCTAAGAGTGATGTGTGTCAGTCTGATATGTCAGTTTTTATTTCAAGTTATGGTAAAACTTGATAATAACTTTCATTAATAAGCTGTTTTATTTACTCATTATATATTAATAATGACCAAATCTTTAGTTCATGAGAATTTGAACATGAACAAATGTTTATAAATGACAGTTCATGTAGTTACTAATGATTGTATTCATTTTTGCAAATGTTAGCAAATCATTAGTAAATCATTTGTTAATGAAATTCACATGAACTAATGGTTTGTTCACACTTATTAATCATTAGTCAATGAGCTATTAATGAAAGTTATTATAAAGTGTTACCTGTTATATTTCAAAGTTGATTTTACTTGGCATCACAAATTTTTTTTACTCAATTTTCTCCCCAGTGTTTTTGATAGCCAATCAATCCGCCCATTTGTTGGCTCTCCCTGTCACTTGTAATGTCTCTGACTCTAGGAAGGTGCAGACTAACACAAGCCTCCTCCGATGCATGTGAAGTCAAGCGCCGCCTCTTTTCCAATTGCTGCCGATTCCAACTGGTGCTGGAGCCAAATACGCTAGGACCGCTCCTGTACACAATGATACTACATGAGCAACAATATACCATGAAGACAAACAATGACTGACTCAGACTGAGGGACACAAGGGAACATGCCAAACATAATCAGACAAGAGATGAGGGACCAGGGCTGTGAATCACGGGACGCAAGTGAGGGCGAGACAAAGTGAGGGTGGAGGCATGACGTACCATGTCGAAAACGTAAACAAAACAGCACTTGGACAAAATACTTTAAGGGAATGAGGCTGTGAAGGGAAGGTTTCTCAGTAGTCTTATTATAAAGTGGTGCAGCCCAGTCTTAGAGTGCTTGTGCTGATATTAACCTTTGACTATTGGAAACTGAACTGTTCTTCTCCTACAGTGTAACTCTTAACCTCTTTGTGGTGTCACCAGATGGTTGTGGACAGGTGAAATGTCTTTGTAGCAGTTCAGATGTTCTTTATCTAATAGCATAATGTAGCTTATCATTTTTAAGCTTAAATGCTTGATAATAAATATTGTTTGGATTATAAACTAAACTGTAGGCTGAGTTAATACCAAAATATTTAAATCAGAAGCTAGTTTCTAATTCCTGAACTGATGGGCACCTCTGTTCTGTGCAGGGAATGAAAACTTGACAGATTTTTCTCATTCCACGTCCCAGCAATTTAGTCATTTAAACGTTGGTGTTACCTCCCACGTTAGCCTGCAGAGATCGTTTTTCGGAGCATATGCAGCAAATTGCTCCATGATATCCTTTTCCTCATCTCTGTACTGGTGATGTGGATTTGGCCTTAGAATTAAGCTCTGAGTGTGTGTGGACGCGGTATAACACACAGTTATTCTGTTGTCTTCATGTGAGCTTAAGTGATAACTGTGTTTCTCAGCTTTCCTGGTTGGGCGAGCTGCGCAAAGAGGTGCTCTGCTCTTACGTTAGAGTGGCCTCACTTGCTAAAAGGCATATAAATGTGGGTATTATTACGGCCATGATTGTTATTTTTGTCAGCGTGTGTCAGATTTGAGAGGAGGGCGAGGTATTTCTGTTGTATACACGGTTGCACCCAGTGGTAGAGAGAACATCTGTTTTGCGCTTGTTGTTCCTCTTGGCTGCTTTTCAATTGGATTTCCTCAAGCAGGTCCAAGAGCTGTCACCTCTGCCAGGCTCTGTTAGCTATCACTGCTGGCCCCTATATTAAGTAGGTGTTTCAGGGCTAAGTTAATAACTCTCCCCTCCTCCCCTCACTGCCTCTCTGGTGGAGCTTCTCAGCCCTGTATCCTCCTCTCCTCTCCTCTCTGCTCCTCAGGACTGGGTGGCCCATGGCTCCATCCTTCTCACTTCTCTGTTGCTGGGATTTCTTTTTTCTTTTTTTTACATCCACAGGCTTGTAGGGTGAGCCTTATGAGCCTCTCTCTCTATCTCTCTCTGTCCATCCTTACATTCTCTCCATTTGTTTTTCTTGCCTCTCTGATTAAAATTATTAATATGTACTGATTGTATATAAAGTACACACCTCAGTACTCCAGTCCTAGTCTGTACTGAAGTATGTCACATTGCACTGGTGTTTATAAGCTATTTGTTTATATGCTGTCTTTTGTGTTTTACTATATATAATATATATTTTTCTATTTATTTGATTGCACTTAATTTATGTTTATTATATATATATATATAATATGTCTGTGTGTGTGTGTGTGTGTGTGTGTGTGTGTGTGTGTGTGTGTGTGTGTTTGAGAGAGAAAGAGATGTATGGTTTTTATTGCCATTTCAGCTGTATACAGTAAAGTACATAATGAAACTAAACAACATTCCTCCAGGACAAGCAACACAGAACACAAGTGCAACCAAAAACAAACATACTATAACTACAAGCCCTAGTAAATATAAATAATACAAAACACTGCTTGAGTAATTAGACTAAGACACATTACAGGATGAAAGACAAATGTGATGTGGGTCAGTATGTGGTACTGAGTGATATCTAGCGTTTATAGCAGCAGTTTTATAGTACAATGTGTAATATTGCAGTGATTAGACAAACACAGTGCTGTGTAAATGTGCAGTGATATTTAGACTCTAAGAGTCAGACTGTGTGTGTTAAGGAGTCTGACAGCCTGAGGGATGAAGCTGTTGGACAGTCTAGCAGTGAGGGTCTGAATGCTGTGGTATCTTCTACCAGAAGGCAGCAGGTGAAGAGACCATTGCTGAAGAGACAATGCTGAGAGCTTTCCGGATGCAGTGCATGTTGTAAATGTCCGAGAGATGGGACAGAGACCAAAATGACCTCAGTTGTCCTCACTATATGCTTGAGAGTCTTGCAGTCAGATGCAACTCCCAAACCAGACAGGGATGCAGCTGCTCGGGATGCTCTCTATGATTCCTCTGTAAAGGTGGTGAGGACGGGGGGTGGCAGATGAGCTTTCTTCAGTCTTCTTAAGAAAGGACAATGTCCCCACATTTGACTTTTGTTTTTGTGTCCCCCAGAAGTTACTGACAGTGAGCTTATAGGCATTAGATCAGCGTATAACTTTGTTGCTGCTGAACAAATGTTTAATTATAGAGTAGTTGAAAGAAACAAGTCATTAATAGTGTTTAATGAGGTTGACCTAATATCTAATACTAATATCTCCTATTCTTGTAATAGTGTTACCCTCGCCTCATAAGACTCAGAATATGTTCTAAAAAGCTGCGACCCTGTGCTACCTCACCCTTCTACCGTAGACTGAGTATCTGGAGCAGGATTTGTGGATTGAGTCTACAAACCGCTCTATAGTTCTCTCTTTCTGCTTCATTTGGTGACAATAAAATCATTTGATCAGTTTTTTAACATTTTAGCAATGCTGTAGAATTAACACAGTCAAATAGGATGTATATATATATATATATATATATATATATATATATAATGTTATGTACACCTGTAGAAATAATCCCTTTATTAGATAAAACCTTTATGCAGAGTATTTTAAACGTGCAGATTCATTTATAAAAATTATTCTTTAAAGAATCGTCCACTGTAAGTCTCTTAACAATGCTGACACTATGATCAGAGAATCACAAGTTTGAATCTCGGTCAGCCATCGACAGCCGGGGCCCGAGAGCGCGACAATTGGCTGTGCCTCTCTGGGCGGGTAGATGGCACTCTTTCCCCATCACTTTCACACTGCAATGTCTGCTGGCTCAGGCATCTACTGATTGGTCCATCAGAGTTGGGGATCCTGCACTTTCCTCCGAGTGCATTGGCTCCCCATTGACAGTGTATCAGCGGTAGTTAGAAAAGAGGTGGCGGCCTCATCACACACATCGGAGGAGAATTGTGCCTAGTGTAATGCAAAGTGATGGAGACAGCCCGTAGTGGATGGGATGTGTTAATTGGCTACTACATGAAGAGAAAACACATCTTCAGACTGTATATTTGCTGTAATGCTGCAGGATCTGTAAAAACACGGTCATGCCTGGCTGAAAGGTGAAGATGTGTTATGAGCATTATTAACATTATTCATATTTAACACATCGTTCACGCTGTGCTAACAAAATCCCATATTTCAGCTGTGTTTAGTTTATAACTCTGGAAAAACAAGTGATCATTTGTGCCTTAAGGCTCTGTTAGTCAACGAATGTGATATAATTTGCAGTTCTGCAGAGCATCAACACAAAGTCCTGAAACTGACATTTGTACATTTCTCTGAGAAGCCCTGAGCACTTAAAAACAAAGTACTGTAATGAAACTGGCATTGGGTGGAAGGTGGAGCATTAGCAGGATTTTAATGGGAACATTAGCAGGACTTTAGCAGGAATTTCACCTTTTTTTTTTGTCTTTTTCCCTTTTCTCAAGCCTTTTTGTGTCTTATTACTGTAATTACAGCCACATGTATGAGCTCCTCTTGCTCACAGATGGAAAAATTTCAGCTCTCTTGACCTTGTACTGATTGATATATCAAACCTCAAATTTACAGAACGAGACACGTCTCCATGTTTTGTGTGCATAATCTCACAAAGATTAAAATAAGAACGAATGCCCCAAACATTGGATATCCCATTAGCTGTACAGACGTCCCTTTACGCTGGTAGAAACAGCCCATTAGACATGCATGTTTGTCGACCTTGGAAATACATTTCTGGAATTTTTCAGCAACAGTGAGAGCACAGAATTAGCTGTGCCATTAGCATTTTATTTATTTACTGTATGCAATTATTTATCTATTCAAGGAGTCATATCTGGCAAAAGTCAGCCTCTAGTTAGCTCCTGGGTCTGATATAAAGAATTTATCTATCTGTATATGTCTGTTTATCCATGTTAATGCCAAGAAAAAAAATATGAAGAAAAAGTTATTTTATCATATGTTTAAGATTTTATTTTAAAATGAGATTTTTTTTTAATTTTTCTCAAACAATATTTATTCAGTTACATATTTATCTTGTCCATTAAAAAAATCAGCTTAAGAAACTATATATACTTCTATCACATCATGTGGTTTGAATGACAGTAAAGGTGTGAGTCTGAGTATTTGTCCCTTTTATAAAAGTGTTTAATAGTAAAGCATCATGTGTAATACGTTTTTTGTGCATCTATATGTGATAATAATGTAAAATAATGAAAGGAATTATACAAATATAATATATTAAGAACAATGGTGTAATATTACATCTGTGAGTGGCAACATATGTGAGCGTTTAGGATTAGTACAACATTTAAAGGTGACATTAGACTCAGGTGTGAGTGAGGGCCCTGTTTTATTTAAATAACAGGCATCTATCAAAGTCTGATTTTCACTATACATTTGTGGATGTGTGTCGTGGTCCAAACAAAAGATTTCTGATGAATTCAGAAGAGCAGATTTTGTTGCTGAAAAAATTCTTAGAAGTTTGAACTCCAGTAGTCCACATTCAGACACATTGTAAACAAACAGAGAAGATTTAAGATCATTGTTACCCTCCTGAGGAGTGGTCAGCAACACTAATCAAGAGCAAGTTGCCTCATAATCTGTTTCACAAAGTCACCTCAGATATTACTAGAGGCCTACCAATGTCATGGCTCTGAAAATCACAACACAAACTGTGAAATGAGCACTTTCCTGTGAAATAGACCCGTCATTATGAGATACTGTTTAAAACTCTGCTGTTTGTACTTTAATTGCCCACTCTGAAAATAGCAGGTAGATGTTATTTGACTTTTTGGATGCATATACAAGGTAAAATATTAGATGAAGTAAGCCTTTAAAGAGGGATGAAACCTTCACATTAATATCAGTAATGCAGTCTCTTCCCTGCTCGTGTGAGCTGTGCCTTGTCAGAACATGATGCTACATCATAGCTGGTGGGCTTTTTGAGACGGATCTTCTCCTAGAACTTCTGACTCTTTCCTGGGCAAATCAAGTGACCTTAGGTTGTGGACTGTGGTGATTTTTATCAAAGGGTGTGTGTGTGTGTCCATGTATTTCTCCCTGGTGAAAGAGGAGAAGCATTGAGTATTGATAGCTAAGTTTAGGTTTAGGTTTATTTTTGCTCAATATTACACAAGTGAATGGAATGTCTTCACTACTATAATATTACCAAAGTGCATTTGTATGTATGTGCCAGGCTTATGTCACATTGTGGGGATCAAAACCTGTTTAAACACTCAGGTGTGGGGACTTCTACAAAGCTACAAAGTTTTGAGGTTAAAATTAGAGTTTTAAGGTTTGAGTAAGTCTATGTAATGTCCTCACAATTCACAGAAACAAATGTGTGTGTGTGTGTGTGTGTGTGTGTGTGTGTGTGTGTGTATCTACACTGATCATTGTAAAGGACACCAGGTTTGAGGAAGGCTCTGCATGAAGTAAACTGAGAAAGATGTTTGCAGGGTTCAAAACTGCAATCATAATGTACATTATGTGCTATTCAGTTTAATGTAACACTGTTTTTAATGTGAAGAAATTTGAGGAATTTTTTTGATATTTGAGTTTCTAGGTCTGTGAATGCACTGAACCTGTGAATTTTCACAGAACCTGCATTTCCTGTGAATTTTGTAGGGCCTGATCATTACTTATTTGAAAATATTTTCAATTTCCTTCTTCTTTGCATCTTCTTAATAAAATACAAGATACTATTATTATTATTTGTTTATCTTTGTATATATATATATATATATATGTGTATATTAAACATAAATTAAGTGCAATCAAATAAATAGAATGTCATTATATGAAATAAAATAAAATGTCATTATTATTTATTCTGTCTTTTTTTTCTTATTTTTATGAACATTTTTAAGCTTCACATTAACAGTTAGAGTGAAAGTTTGTTGCAGACCTTGCGTTTAAAGTTGTCCTGAGTTTAACCCCTGACTATCCTTCAACTCCTGAGTGAAACCACCAGCAAACCACACACACCTGATACTCTTTGTGTCATCATCAAAGCTCAGGGCGCTATTTGCAAAATTGAAAAAGTGGTTCCAAACCTCAAAAAAAAAAAAAAAAAAAAAAAAAAAA
>BRDA01000389.1:49547-60628 GCA_036984385.1 Crenuchus spilurus | reverse complement strand
AAAAAAAAAAAAAAAAAAAAAAAAAAAAAAAAAACTGAACAGAGGGGAACTCCGGCTCAAGTGGTTCTCATTGTATGAAGATGTTCTTTAATGAGTGAATTACTCTCCAGCCTGAAGACGCAGCATAAGCTGTTTCTCTGCAGGTTATCAGCTGCTCAGGTCCACTACAGATTGTGAAACCTGACATTATTCACAGCAGAATTGTATTTATTAATACAATATAATATCTGAGATTCTCCTTCTTGCCTTCTGAAAGCTCTCTCCATTCCTCCATCCGGTCAGCGCCATTTGCTTCTGAAGTGATGTCACGAGGCATCATATCCACTCAAGAGAGAGAAAGCTGCCCTACTCGCTCCACCACCACCACCCCCATCTGCCCAGACGCCGTCTCTTTAATCATAGTTTTCATTTCAGTACATTGAAATTTCTGTTACCAAGGACAACGTCATAAATAAAAAGGCGTTTGTGGAGATTTTTACCTGCTTGCGCACCAACTTTTTAGTGCATTAGAGGAGAATGTGAAAGAAAAAAGAAAAAGACGAGGTGGTCATCTGTGAAAATTTATTACCATTTATTACAGGGGGGCCGGAGAGGGGAAGTAAGTAAAAGCTTGAAGGCACACATCCATAAAGAGGACGAGAGACCCCTAAATGAAAAGCAAACTGAATTTCTGTATCTTGTCAAGCTGTAATGAGGAGCAAGAGCCTTTATTTATTTTAGTGTACAGAGCAGAACACAGCAGATTCACCACTGACATATGTTTGGGCTCAACGCTCTATGAAGTAGTTTTGAAAGTGTTATTTTATTCATTCTTTTTTATTTATGATAATATTTAATCATTTAACTAATTATCTATTACAGCCAACATAATCATTAGATAAGCTAACTTAATCCTAACCCCTAACCTTAACCTCAACTCAAAGCCTAAACCTATTCTAATCTAATGCTGGTCTTAACCCTAACCCTGTATATAATATGGAGATCATCTTTGAGGCAACAGAGGCCAAAAAAGTGAGAGAATAATAATTGTAACCCTCCTGCCATCTGCCTAGTCCCTGGTCCCGACTCTGTACACATGATCTTTGTTTGTTTACGTCTGCCATGTGCCGTCCTGTCTCCACGTGCTCTGTTGTTTACCAATCACATGTGCTGTCCTGTCATCACGTGCTCGCAACATCATGTGTTGTCACACAGCCCTGCTGGATCATTTCCTGTCTAATTACGTCCACTATAAAGCCTCCCTAGTGTTACTGTCATTTGCATTCATTGTACATTGTTCACAGTTCTGTACGTCTTCATAGTCCATGTAATGTTAACCTTGTTTTGTTATAGAGAAGTGTAGTTTCACAGCCATAGCATTTGTGATTGTTTCTTAACCACAGTATTTAGATTTTGTAATAAAGCCTTGTTGTTTTTGAATCACCCTGCATCCATTCTCCGTAATAATGATAATAATAATATTAATAAATAATTAATAATAATAATAATAATAATAATTATTATTATTATTATTATTATTATTACTATAATTATTATTTATCATATTTAATAAATTAAACTTTTAAATGTCTACAGTCTACATGTAATACAGTCTACAGTCAATCTACAGTCTTATGTAAAAGTTTGGAACTGATGTGAAACTGATGTGGTGGCGGTGGTGTGTTAGTGTGTGTGGCGCTAGTACCAGTAGGTCAGACACAGCAGAGCTCCTGACATTTTATGCACCTCAGGACTGAGAATTGTTCACCAACAGCGTTCTGGACCTTTCTTGGTCCATGAAGGTCTAGAGGAGGACCAACAAGGGAGGTGTGGACAGTGAGTGGACACACTGTTTAAAAACAGCAGCTCTGCTGTGTTTGATCTACTGAACACAGACTAACACACCACCACCACATCAGTGCCACTGCAGTGCTGAGAATGATCCACCTGCTCTGTGAGGGTCTTGACCACTGAAAAACAGAGCGGTGTGTGGTAAGTGTAACTGATATAATGGACAGACACCTCAGACGGTAAGAAAGCACATTTATTTAGATTTTTAGGAATATCTGCATCAGGTTTTCCTTCCTTTTCGTTGTTTGTGAGTCCCTGATTATTTAAATGCATTGAAGTTCCTGCCTTCTTTGCACTACATTGCCGTCTCTAGGGTGCTTATTTTCCAGAGCACAATGTTTACTGAATTGGACTTTTTGAACCATACAATTGTTTCCTAATTAATTTTACCCGTAATTAATTTATGCGCTTTGTTTGATGTATAGCAATACTTTGAAAGCAGCACTGCCAGTCTATTACATACTTTTCTACCATTTCACTGTAGAGTTCAAAAGAAACAATGTGTTTAGATGGACAAAAAACACAACAGTGCATTTAAATGTGTTCCAATTTTGTGTGTTTGTTTTTAACTGAACATTAATGAATTAACATTTTTAAACAATCCATCATCATTGTTTTGATGCCACTTATTTTTAACTCAATTATATTCTAATTGCTCATTTTTTGTAATATGTGAGGGATGTTTTCCCCACTTTGTTCAATACACAACAAAAGATTAATCACAAATAATAAGTCATGATCAAAAACATGGTAATTAATTTGCAGAACTAAGTAGGAAATTGTAATCTTAATACAAAACAATGGCTTATGCATCGTAAATTACCACCCGGTGTCTCTTGGTATTTATTCAGTTCACAGTTTTAAGTGGAAGCAGCAAAGAGCAGACTGAGTATGCTTAGACATGACAAAGTTTAAGTTACTAAAGATTCAGTTCTGCTGTGCCGTTACAGAAAAATAAACAACTTTGAAATGCTCTTTGTATACCATATAAACCAGTTTAACTAGCAAATAAAAGTAAAGATATACACACAGACCTTGTGTCTGCACATGTTATCCATTTTACCTGGTGGTACTTGGCTGATGGATCATTCTCAGCACAGTGACACTGATGTGGTGGTGGTGTGTTAGTTTGTGAGCTGCTGGAGATTGTAAACATTGTGTCCACTCCTACCTTGTACATGTAAAGTCTGTGATTCAGTGTCTACACAGAATATTATTGTATTGTATGTAGATGCAAATATGTGACTGAATATAAGATAAAAACAATGTGACGTAGTAGCATTAATAATAGTAGTAGTAGTAGTAGTAGTAGTAATATTAATATAATAATAATAGTAATAATAATAGTAATATTAATATAGTAATAATAATAATAATAATAATAATATAGTAATAATAATAATAATAATAATAATAATAATAATAATAATAGTAATATTAATAATAATAGTAGTAGTAGTAGTAGTAGTATTAATAATATTAATAAAATAATAATAATAATAATAATAATAATAGTAATAATAATGATAATAATAATAATAGTAATAATAATGATAATCTTTATTTATATAGCACCAACACAGATGGGAAATAGAATTTAACTGTAATAAATATGTTATAATGTGTCTTATTAGGAGCAGCTGTGGTTAGGGATGATGGTTAGGGATCTGGTCTTGTGACTGGACAGTCGTTGGTTCTATCCCCAGGCAGGTCATGACATGCACTTGAGCAAGGCACCTAACCCCCAACTGCTCCCCGGGCACCATGAATAGGGCTTACCACCACTTCGGGCACATGTTCTCACAGCCTAGTGTGTGTGTTTCATTGCACAGATGGGTTAAATTCCATTGCATGCAATCACATTGGCATCTAAAAATGTATCAAACATGTTACACTTAATACTTTTAGATACTTTTAGCTATTTACTAGTAAGAACCTGATATTATACTCTTATGCTTATGATTCAGTATTTTACCACATTGTGATGCTGTAAGTAAGGCTGAATGTATTGTGATTGGTCAACTAGCTTTTCTACTTGTTTCCATTGGAGTGGAAGAGTCTAATGGCTGCAGGTACAATCAACACTGTATCCTGAAATGTTATAATAGTATATAGTGTATACTTATTAATTCAACTTCCTGTAGGATGAAGAATGAGATTCATGTTATATTTAACATCAATACCCTCCTGATTTGACTCTGTATAATATGAATCTGTTAGAAAACCTGTTGTTCTGGCTCACATTTGACACCATCAAATTGTCAATGGTGACACATCAAGATCTAGTGGTGGCAAATTGGATGTTCCAAACTCTTGCCTGATTGATGGATCCCTGCTGCCGTTCCATCAGAGGTGTCATAAGTGTGGAGTGATCTGTTATATTAGCTTATTGTTGGTATTCTGTAGATATAAAAACAGGTGAAATGTGGACTTCTGTTGTTTCTAATGTCTTAAAACTTCTTACACTGTTAGAAAACATCTCTTTCCTCCCCTCAAAGTGTTCTTTGTCAGCTCTGTCCTTCCTCCGACTGTCTGTGCCTCAAAACTGCATTGAGCAGGAAGGTGAATGTGTTCCTTGTACATTGAATAAGCACAACGCTGGAAATAATGAAAAACTGCCACATTTTTGCCACCATATGCGCCCTCATTGTATGCCCAAGGGCACGTCATTCAGCATCGGCCATAGTGGACCTTTTTCTTTTTTTTTTTGGATCTGAAATAGTTTTCCTTTTCTTATGTTCATTATTCTACCTCTTCTGCTCATTGTTTCTAGCCAGCACTTTGTCTCTTCCCCATGTTTTTGCTTCTCTCTCGTTTCTGAATGAGCGGCTATTGAGCGAGGGTACTTCAAGCAGAAGTATGTTGAGCATCACAAAGCTGGAGAAAACCTTGGGTTAAGCTTCTCAATTGGGTAGCATATGAGCAACAGTGCTTCTTGGATGCTTACAGAAGTGCTTCTCCAGTTTGGAGAGCCTGCATCTGCCCGAGCGTCTCCTCAGACGTGTAAATATATATACTTCATGTTACTTAGCCGTATGGCTGATGTGTTAAACATAAACAGGTTTTGTCATCTCTATCACATTGCTCTGTGAGCGAAAAGCAGAAAATAGCCCTAACAACTTCTTTCTTTCTTTTTTTTTCTTTCTCTTTTTCGTTTCTCTCCTTTCGCAGGGTCTCTTCATCTTTGTGATATATGGCGTGTACAACACGGAGGTAAGTCTGCACTGTGTCTCAAGGCTGACTGAGTGAGTGAGAGAAATGACAAGTTTCTGATGGCTCCCCACCAGTGGGATGTGGGGCGAGGGATGCGGGAGGGGGTGCGAGGGATGCGGGAGGGGGGTTGAAGTGAACGTTGTCTTTTTTTTCTCTCTCTCTCTCTCTCTCTTTCCATGAGCGTCCCACTGCCCTTCATGCTTGGGCTAACTTATATGCATCCAGGCCCGCCATTAACCACTGACACGCAGAGTAAAGAGCTAGTCATTCCTCACCCACATTGGCTAATATTTCACTGCCTCTTTAAGTTTTTAAACTCATGGTCCTCCATTTAACATCCTGACATTAGGGCCCTGCCGGCCTAGGGCGTCTTTGCTGGAACTCCAGGGTGAAAGTAGAATATATGCGGGACGGAGGCTTGTCACAGAAAGCCGTTATTAACATTTAGATGCTCTTTTAGAGGAAAAAAAATGAATAAATATATATAAATAATATAGGTTTAATGGATGAGTGCTGCTTTGAATAAACACTTGGTAAATTGTCCTCTTTACATTCTAATGGAAATGAATAAAGTAAATATGGAAACACACAACTGGTTATAGATCATCTATGATATGTGCATTTGTACACTCTGGGACAAAAATATTGGGACACCTGCTTGTTCATTGAAATGAGAGTTTGTCTCTACTGTCTCGAATTTGCTGTAAGGATTTGATTGCACTCAGTGATGGATCAGGATCACCATGATCCCCAACTCGTCTCAAAACTATTGCAAACTACTCAGTGCTGTGCCCCTCCCATGCCTGGCATCAGACATGGTGCCAACAGATTCATGTTTAGTCCTATTCTACAGGCAGTGTTTCGACAGCTGAATGCATGCAAGGTGTCCACAAACTTTTGGACAGTGCATGCAGTACGCAGAAATCGATTAAATGTTCATTTCTATGAACTTTTTTACTCGCTAAATATTACTTTCTTTATTTGAAGAAAAAAATGTTCTTACTTAGATGGGCTCTCATCCAAAAAGTGTTTATGTAGCTTGGAGTGTGTGGGCAAGGTCAGAGCCACCTGGGTACAGACCTCCACCCTTGTGCCGGGCACAGTCTGAGTGCCTCAGCCTTTTGTCTTCCTTCGCTCGTACCTTTTCACCCGCCATAAAAGAGGTGTGAGGAGGTGGCCCTGAGTCAGAGCCCTGCATTGACATCGCACAGTCTCGCCGCTGACCCTCTCCGCATTGTAAAATAAATCATCGCTGCATTCTTGCTTAAGTGGCTTTTTTAGTGCTTTGGAATCTATTTTCCAACTCCCGGCTCTCCTTGACCCTGAGGTCTTCACAATTTGTGAGCAACCCATGTTTGCTTTATGCGCTTTTGAAAAGGGGGGTTTTTGTAAATATGAAATGTAATAATCTTTCCCTTTTTTCTTTTCTCCGGCTCGCTCTCGACTCTCCGCTCTCCCTTTTTTGCTTTGTAGCCGTTCTGAAGGTGTGACGAGAAACACGGGCGGATAATGTTTCACCTCGGCGACACATTTCAGGAAATTCAGCTTTAATAGAAAGAACGGTCCCAAGTTTTCACAAACGAGTCCGTAATTAGTGTAATTAGTGAGCGGAAGACGGAGAACAGAAGAGAAAAGTTCTGTTCTGTCGGCTCTCATTCAAGAAAACCTCTTCACATCTACAAGAACCATAAAATCTGTTTCAGCCGCCTGTATGTTTGGTTTTCTACGTAAACGAAGAAAAGGAAGACGATGCTTAAGAGAAGCAAAAGAGCAGATCATCATCATCAGTGACAGAGATGGAGTTTAGTTGATTACAGTATGAGCTGTGTTCCTTATTCAATTAGAGCAGCGCTGGTGGTCCTATATCATCCCCTTTCATTCAGTTCTGCCTTTAGATGTATCACATAATTAAAATATTCATTTGTGCTCATAATTTCATTCAAAACGCTAAACTTATTACACATAAAGTGACATTTCAGCCTTTTTTTTTGTTTTAATGTGGATCACTTTGGCTTATAGCTCATCTTATGTTATAATATTTCATTTGGAGTAACAACCAAACCAAAAAAAGACTTAAAATAAGTCACTTTTACATGTCTTAGTGTGTACAGTGTGTCTTAGTGTGTACAGATGTTACGCTGTAGATAATAAAGCATTAGAATAAGAGTGAGTGGCTCAGTGGACTAAGGCGCTGTCACTATGATCTAAGGATCACAAATTTGAATCCTGATCATGCTGCGTGCCATCAGCATCCAGGGGCCTGAGAGAGCAAAATTACCTCTCCTGTCTCCAGGCGGGTAAGATGGCACTTTCTCCATCATTACGATGTAATGTTGGCTGGCTCAGGCTTCTGCCACAGAACTGGGGATCCTGCGCTTTCCTCTGAGCACATTGGCTGCCCGGCAGCAATGTATTAGCAGCAGGTTAAAAAGAGGCGGAGCTTGTGTTCACATGTATCAGAGGAGGCTTGTGTTAGTCTGCACCCTCCTAGAGATATTGCAAGTGATAGAGAGAGTCAACAAATGAGCAGGACGACTGGCTACCAAACACATTGTGGAGAAAATTAGGTAAAAATGATAAAAAAAGAGAAATGGTTCTTCAATGGTTCTTTTATAAAGAAAATGGTTCTATATAGTACTAAAAATGGTTCTGCTATTGCTATGATGTCGTTTGTAATAATAGAGGCTTTGGGTTCTTTGAGTGTTCATGGTTCTATATAGAACCACTGAGGAACCTTCTTTTGTAACAGTGTACGCCCGTTTACCTCTTTGAATTCAATTATGAGCACAAATGAGCTTTTGCTGATGTTTTTTATTTTTTCGGATGATTGGAATTCCTCGGCCATTGTACTTTACTTTGTGTTCGGTGAGCTGATGATGATTAAAGAATTTAGTACCTTTTGAAGGTTATTTCTTCATCAAAAGTGGGAAAAATAACCCCCGTTCTTTCTAAATGATCCGTTTCCTTATGCAATTCGAGTCTGCATATTAAACCTGGATGAAGCGTTTACTCTAATCACAAGACAAAAGGCTTCATTATTGATTTAAGAGAGATTTCCCCTGTTGGTCACCTTATTATTTCCCTCTTTTGATGACCTTGCTTTCTTTCCGTCCTTATTCCAAGGATGTCAGCAGGTGTTACCATTTGCATCACTTTCATATGGAAATCACACCTAATGTATTTTTACATAGAAAGCTCAGATTGCATCACTGTGAAAACCTTGAGAGAAAGGCAAGCAAACAGCTCCTAAGTATAGTAAGTTGAGGCTGCGTCCTCGCTGGCCCAATTGCTGGAAATATGCTTTTTTTTCTCTGTTACTTCTCATGATTTTCTTCTGAAATAAATTGATTTGATTTCCCAGTTCCATTCATTAAGGCTACAGTGCACTTTGGGCATTTCAAATCCTGACTCACTGGGGAGAGAAAGAGAGAGAGAGAGAGAGAGAGAGAGAGAGAGAGAGAGAGAATCCAAATCTGACATATTACCTTTGACTGCTGGTTGTCAAAGCTGCTTTGTTCTCTTCATTAGCCCTGTCGGCAGAGGCAATGGTGTCTATGCAAAACATGGCCCTGTGTGTGTATCTGTGTGGCAGCATAATTTATGACGATGCCAGGCACTAATGAAGTCATAACACATAATGCATATTCACCAGCATGAGGGGTTGGGCCTTGACTTGCAGCCGGCAGTAGGCTGACTCTGGGAAATGCTGTGTATTTGTTTTGGGTGCTGACAGCCTCAGTGGGTCACATTTCTTGAAAAAACTGCCTTTAGATAGTTGGTAGTGACTCAGATTCATATGGAAACGGTGGCAGCTGGCCAAAGGAGGGCGCCACTCTCTATGGTGGAAATATAATCAACAGCTACTTATTCTGTGTGAAGTAAACATGCACAATAACTTGTAATATCTCAAATATTTTTTGTGGGAAATGAGCTTCCTGGTTCATTCTTTCTCTCTCTTCTGAGGTGACAGAAATATCAGCCAGTCAGATAAGAAACAGCCAATCACTGACCTGCTGATACAAGATACAACATAAATTGAACCTATCAGCATCCTCAAAATTGTTGCCTTTATTTATGGCCCCGAGCAGAACGTCTGATGTTATTGATGTAGTACATGTCTCTAAAATTGATAATATTCAGTATTAAACCTTCGGAGTCGACACTCCCGCCGCCAGGAAATTAACAAAATTCTGCAAAACACTTACATAACTCCGCGAGATTAAATTTAAGAAACAAAATGAAACATACACTGAAAGCCTTAAAGGGTCTACTTTTCAAAGATATATATATATATATATATATATATACATATATATACCAGAGACAAGATTGTAAACCTTCTCAAGGCTGAAAAGGGCTATGGGGCAATTGCCAAGCAGCTTGGTGACAAAAGATCAACTGTTGGAGCAATTATTAGAAAATGGAAGAAGCTAAACATGACTGTTTTTAGCAATACTGTGCAGTAGCTGACACTGGTTAGAAACTACAACAGTAATTTAAAATGAATGTTTTTATATGTTCATCTCCAAAATAAGAGTATACCATAAAAGTTAATTTGTCTTCATGATTTAATTCAGTTCTTTACATATAAAGTGACATCTTTTAAGCCTGTTGTTGACATTGAATAGTAAAGCATTTCAAATGACTGATTTTCATGAGCCAAAAGCTAAACTTATCAACATTAAAACAAAAAGTAAAGTCTGAAATATATTCTGTTCACCTCATTCACCTCTACAGGGAACAAATACAAATGTTTTCTGCACAGATTAAGAATTTAAGTCAATGCTAAAAATAAAAAAAACACTATGTATTAAACGTGTCATAACATGTACACAGGACATTATTTTATTTTTTCTTCTACATTTTTAATTCAGTTGTACAGAATTTTGTTGTCTATTGATGTTTTCATATTTTCACATCAGTTAATTGTCAGTTGACCTGGAGTCTAGTGTAGATATTTTACATTTTCAGTTCCTCACATGTGTGTATTTTAATATTTGTGATCTACGACTACATCTAATTCACTGATCTATTGATAATCAGTGCATTAGCAGTGTACAGACATTTATGGTGACTGTGAGAATAATTATTAGGCTTACACAGATATTTCTTGATCACATGAAAAAGGTTTGCAAAGACATCAGAGTTTAAACATTAGATTTTAAAGCAGTGTAGTGCCAGAGTGCAATCATGTGACAGAGTGTATATGGTATTGTTAGTGTCGGGCATCCCTGCAGTGTCATTATATGTGCACTTCCATACATCCTCCATCTTTTTCACAATGTACAAATGCAATCTGTTCTGCAAGGATGGTCCTTTCCTCGTGGTGCTTCATTTCTGTGGCCCTTTGGTGTCATGCAACGGATGATGGGTTAAAGTGCTCTCCTTACTTTAGCGGCTCCACGTGTCACTTTCAGGACCCATTACCTGTGACCAACTAGAATTCTTCCGTCCAGTCTCATTTTGTATCTCTCAGTGACTTGTACACATAGCTTTATTCCTTCTTTAGGCTGAATTGTGGGCTGTTCTTGGGTAAAGTCAGTGTTTTTTGCATGTACATTGTTTTGAGATTTGTTTTTGTCTTATAGATACGCAACACAGTCAACAGAATCAAAGAGAGGAGGAAAGCTCAGAATTTCTCTGTAAGTACACAGCACTCATTTGAATCACTAAAGGGGTTTAAGTCTCGGCCTATCAATTTACTGTAGGGGAATGTTCATAAGTCTACATGACGTCTACGAGGTTAAAAAATGATCAACGTTTTAGTTATTAAAACCCTTTCTGTACATGGTCACTGTCTCCATAGTAACTGTGTTACTATGTGTGTTACATCAGTGCATTTATGACTGCCATGCAACAATGTCTTTTTTTTTTTTTTTTTTTTTTTTTTTTTTTTTTTGTTAAATTCAGTTTGTGTGTACATGTTCAGTGTTTGACAGTTTCGGACATGGCTCAGCCTATTAAAATTTTTTAAAATAAGACTGAAAGGAGTTTGTTTATTTATTTATTTGTATATATATATATTTATGAATGATGGC